>QFEM01001218.1:0-30425 GCA_003316205.1 Boletus bicolor
GAAGATACTTCCTCGTCTATTGGATCTTGGTGCCCAGAATACACGTCTTGAGAGCTTCCCGCTTGTGGTGGGTCGGCAACCTGCATCGAGTACTGAGCAGCGAGGACTTCGCTCGATGTCTCCTCAACCGGAGACTGGACAAGAGAAGAAACCTGCGAGTGACGGGAGCATTGATCTAAGGATATCCGTCTCGGTCCGGGTGAGACGGCGCCCGAACTCCGAAGTTGTCCCTCGTTCTCCATGAGCTGTCCAAAGAGTGACCACTGGTGGGCGTGCGATGAGAGAGAACAGGTGGAGAGCCGCGTAGTCGTAGACGTGCGTGGTGCGCTATTTGTAGTGGACGTGCGGTGATTGGTGCTGTAAGAAAGACTACGCTGCTCGAGCGCTGGGCTACGGGGTTGCGCCGGCAGACTGGCTGGTGACGGCATCCGACGATTGCGACGCGTGCTTGGCTCTCCGTCTGCTATAATTTGGTCCGGGGAACTGACGAAGGAGGTGTGAGGCGAATCACTGTAGATGGAAGAGGAGCTGCCGTGACGGTCCGAGCCATCCAAACGAGACATGTCTGCTTATCCGGAACGTCTCCTCAGCCCAAAGATGACAATCTGGTTTACAAGGACGACGTCGTTCGATAACGCCTGTTTATCGATAAGCTGGGCCGAGCCTACGAGTAAAAATCAACTCTTTGTCAAAGATGCCGTTGAACAGTCTGGGCATCATACTTCCCAGACCACTACTTACGTACTACGTGGCGCTTCGTAGCCTGGCTTGTTCAGTGGCATTCTGCCAAGGCCAAGATGGCAGAATGCACCAAGGAGCGGTTATCAATCGTTCTAGAAGTCACAACGCGTGTTATCACAAAAGTGAAGCGAACGGAGCTTCATGATTTTGGTGGAATCAGCGAAAAACTGACAATATATTGCCAAATATATTATGCCAAAACCCCCAGACCAATCTGACTGGGATCCAAATGTACAATACATAGATACGTCAAGTCCATGTTGTCTCTGTTTTCTGGATTACTCTGCAAGTATCAGCACAAAGGTAGCTGAAGAGTCAATAGTGTACGAGGATAAAAGGCAGGTCTGAACAAAGTCATTTGGATCGGGATCAAGCGTCAGGATATGATCGTAGTAGAAGCGACGTATAAAAATATAGACTAGCGTAACAATTAACAGATCGTGAAGGGTAGTGCGAAAGAAACTACTGTCCGTAATGTGGGCCGTCTCTAGAGTCCAAGTAGTGTCTGAGCCGGGAAGTCCGAAGAGTGTCCGATAGTACGTGGGAGGTCGTAACGAACGTGATGATAGTAATACAGAAAAGTCCAAGATGTTCTTATCTGAATCAGAGAATCCAGAAGGCGAACGTTCCAAACATCTGGGATAAAAGAAAAAGAAAAGTTCGTTGAGAAACAGTCCACGCGTGTGACAAAATTTCGACAGGCTGTTTGATTAGGTATGTCGTCGCGGTACCACCAAGCGGCTGGAGCAAATTATAGTCCCGACAATCTTTTTTGTACTTTGGCCACCGAGTACCCAAGTAATGGGTACCGTGATCCGAGGCTGGTCATGGCATACAGTAGCGTACCAATTTCATTGCGGACTTCGGCACTGCTGACGATTGGCCAAGATGTTTCGACCAGGTTTAGTTCGCGAATCAGCGTATCCATAGCGGATGTCCAACAAGGCTAAGAATACAATCAAACGTGCACCACAGAGCAAAGCAATGACAGACTTACACCAAGAATCGGGTCGAGGAAATCGTAATCTGCTTCAGCAATGTGTTTGACGATGGAGACACAGCAGCGCGCCGCCTGGAGGCACTTTTCGTATGCAACGGGATCTTCGTGTCCGAAAGGACAATACAAATGAATTATTGCAACATGAGCAAGTGTGTGTATTGCGACGTAGGCACGCTTATCGTTAGGCATGGTGGCGTCCAATTGATGGACGGGGATGAGCGTCGAGAGAAAACGTGCGATCGTGTGTTCTAATGTTTGGAAATCGTCCATGAATGCACTTGAGAGGGATAATGCTGCATAATCATCAGAGGAGTGCAGGTAGCCTGCAGGGTCAAGCCGCCTACGCTGATCCCAGTTCGATGCCAAGTGTTGAGCATGGTGGAAGAGAGTGGATGCCTTTACTCTCAGGGCCAGCGGCGAGAAGCCTCCAAGGTTCGAAAGTTGTCCATCAAAGAAGGTCCCGGTGGTCGAAAAGGAATGAAAATCATCTATTTGGCCCTGAATAAGCATCGTCGTCAGTAATCGACATCATGATGATCCAAGATTGACTTACCGATTCATATTCCTCCATGCCTTGTGGCCACGGCATCATAATAGACAAGCACCCCTCGTGACCGTCTGGTATGGTCACGGGTTTCTGAAGGACTGCAGACCAACATCGGTCGAGAATGAAGACTTGCCAGAACGTCAGTATTCTCTCGCCCTGTTCGACAGCATCCTTTGCCGGTTCGAGCTTCAAGGGTGCCATTACCCCAGTGGATTCAAACACCGAGCGATTCATTATCGCCCCATGAAGGCCACATTGCAAGGTTAATGACGCCGCGGCGGTTGCGTGGTAGCTGCCTTCTAATGCGCGCCCATTAGACAAGAAATAAACGGAGAGAAGACAGGAGGCTTGGATAACGTCGAGCACTCGGTCATTGTACTGAAGCGCCTCGCTGAGCCCTTCGAGCGAACGACTGAGATAGTGGGATTCGTGTTCGCTCAGCGGTCCTGGTCGAGAAATGTAACAGGCCCAAAGGAACATGGCGTTTGTAAGGCAAGGATGGTGTTCGGTAGCCGAGCGCGTGAAAGAATCTCGTAATCGACCCATGTGGAGACCTAAGAGGCACTGATGGTGATGTGATGAGAAGATATCAAGCCTGCGAGCGCTGATGAGTAAAGTAAGGGATAAAAACAAGATGGACTTACAGCATGTGTGCCAGATCCATCGTCGGCTGCTGTTCGATAAGGAAGGCATCACTGAAAGGCGTTGGAGAAGGTGAGGGTATGCCTTGAATCCAAGAATGTTGAGGGGAGCTAGCGGCTATGAGAGAATTTAGTCAGGGTCTATGGCTGGCGTAGCACAGCATACCAGATGGCGGGAGGGGAGAATGAGGCGCGGAAAAACCCGTGCTTCCTGGAGAGCCCGTCAAGGATGAGGACGAGCTCTCTGAGCGACGGTGGAAATGAGGATCGTGTAGTGTCACGGAAGGGGAGGTGTACTCGGGATCCTCGAGCTCCCTTATCCGCTGTTCGAGACGTTCGATATTCTCCCGCAACAGCTGAGTCCTCGTCTTGCCCTTGCCATCATCATACTGACAAGCTTCTGGTTTCTTTGCACGAACACACTGTTGGCAGGCAGGCTTGACGCCATCACATCTCTGCAAGGATCTGAGAGGGAGCTATTGAGGGACACGGAGGAGACTGACCATCTTGCGTTTTCTGGTCAATGCATGTTTGAGCATGATCAAGCTGGATAAGCGCAGTAGGTAGAGAGCGAAAATACCTGCAGCGGAGACAGGCCTTCCCTCGTTGCAGGGTAGGAGGAGGCGATTTACTGGCCATTATTGGAACGGTACTAAATATACACGAATGAGAACGAAGCTAGGAGAGTGCGATCAGCCAACGGCGCCATGGGTGAAAAGGGGAGGACGACGAACCGGTTTACCGCGGAACGAGAACGAAGGCGCTAGCAAAGAGGAAGGTGTGCCTGTGTGGCGGGGATAGGCATGAAGTAAAACTGGAGAAGCGGAGGGGGGGGGAGGAGACACAGGTCTGCGGCGACGAGCACGATCAGAAATAAGTTACTGGGAACATGGAAGTGCGTGTTCAAATAGTTCTGGGAGCCGGACTTGCCGTTGTTCAAGGGAGATGGACCTGATCAGACAAGCAGAACACGCGGCGGCCTAATTCAGGCCAAGGAGCTTTTTCAAGCCCTGGCCGGTTTTGTATTGACGAGATCCGCTGCAATTATCACTTGGGTTCCCCATCATCCCTTCTTCCGGTTCACGAATCCGTCGGCGACACCCTAACAGCGATTTGTTTGAGTTTCATTTTGATCGTCTTGTCGACCGATCCGTCTGACTCTCACACCGGTCATGCCTTGCCGTGACATCCACATGAGCCGCTGCCAGCCCGCTGACATGTTGGTCCATTCCCTTCTCTTTTCATTAGCACGCTCAGTACTAGTGGCACTTCAAACTTGCCCAACGTCAGAGAGCAGCTCTCGAACGCGCGCACCTAGCAATTTGGATACCCTAGATAGGCTGTGAAGGTTCTTATCGATCTCGCTCCACAATATTGATCGTACTACAGTGTCGGTACGTACAATTCTTTCGTCGACCATCCAGTCGCCGTGGACTTGGGATGCAAAAATTCGCACGTTCGGTCAAAACCCGAATCCTTGAGTTTTTCGTTCCGCCATACCCAACTCAGCTAAATAATATGGGCGCCACTGGAGCGTTGATGTCAAACTGTTGCGAACCTTGGTCTACTCGTAGCAAGTGACCTCGATTGCTGTGCTCCCTTGGTTTGGCCGTTGATCGAAAGGTACAACTTCGACAGTGCCAAGAGCTGACGAAATTTGGGTAGTGGCCAAGGTTTTCAATTATGGCATATTGTGAACGTCCTGAACAAGTTGCATGCGTCAGTGCTGCGCACACAAGTTTGCGCATTTCGGGCATCAGCATCAGCACCCCAATCAACCTAGTACATAGTTTCGGTGGGAGTAATCCGTCGAAGCTCTCTATATGTGTTGTTGTGTCAGGCCAATCTGATCCCAACAACTACGTAAGTGTTGTAACTTCCCCAGACTGATTTTTCATTCAAGTCTGTCAAATTCGAGCAATGGATAAACAATCCAACCGTGTTCATGCATGACTCCACCAAGTTACCCTGCGCCTCGATCGTCATTGTTACGAGTCCAATGGATCGAGGAAAAGCAGCCCCGAGAGTTGGTGGATGGTGTTCAAGGTGCGTCATCGATGGCAGCTAACAAAGAAACAATAGCTTCCCAGTGCCTGAAGTGGCATCTCCGCCGATAGCTAGATTCTTTTTCCAGACCCTAGCCGCTGGTGGTAGCAGGCCCGTGCTGATACTTGCATTCTCTTCCATCAGTAAGTCGGATGGTCCTCGGAACCTGTTATTGAATCAGAAGTTCACTTTAGTGTCATGATGCATATGTGCGGCTGTATCCAAAATTTTCGTCAAGGCATTTCATCAGCCGTTGTACCTCTTTACTTGATCACCATCTCTCATAATCAAAATTTGTGAGTGCTATCTGGTGCCCTGCATGCCTCTCCGGTAGAATTTTAGTCACCGACAGGAACGACAGGCTTGATTCCTAACAAAGTTCTTCCGCTGCGGCATGCAACAAGACCACGATGGGTTCCCGCTGTCATTCTTTTCAGGCTTTCACTAGAAAATGCTACCGTGTTCCCGGCACGTGCGGATGGCTTGGCAATGTTTCACGTTCACCATCACCACGGACGATCACAATGGCACTCCTTTGCTCACACCTGGATTGACAAGGCACTAATATCAGGGTCGGAAGGGAAAGGAACTCTCAAGGCGTACATAGAGTGTACGTGACTCATCAATAAATCATTTTCCTTTCTATGTCGTTATCTCCCCTGCCTTGCAGACTCCTGTCGCGTGGGTGGCATGTGCCCTAACCTGAGCTTGAGCGAATCTGGCAGCCCACATTTGAATATGTAATGCCTTGCTATGTTCGTAATACCGATCATTAGCTCGTAGGCCGGATGATTATGAGTCGATGGCGCACAACACTCCGGATCCGAGGGTCTACATACCACTGGAAGGTCGAACTTTGACTCTCGTCATCGGGAACCCGGGATCAAGCTGGGAACTGATGTATCTTTGCGATTCTGATTGGAACATCCCCACACTACCATGGTATCTAAGGAACATCCACCCATTTTTTTTACTTTATTCTTCTTCACACGCGCGTTCGGTTCCGTAAATTCTCCGTGGAACTATTTACCAGTTTACCCTGATTTCTTTCGTTGCAGTCGAGACAGTTATCCAGACTTTCGATGCAATATCGAGACCAGGCTGGTACCGCCCACACAGCCCTACACTGTAGACCCCATTGATTCTGGTTGGTCAAAACCCTTGGGCCGTTTTGGTATTGCAACGACGTTTTCCGGAAAACGCGGCAGCATGGTCAGTGGTTAACTAGGTCACTGATGCCTTCCGCGGTGTCGCACACAGCCTACCCGTATGGCACATGTGCACAGTCACAATTCTCTCCCCCAGTGACGGTAAACGTTGGTTTTATTATCCCAGCGAGTTAATCACATACTTTGAGCATGGCGGCCTATTGTGAATATTCGTACCTCTTGTCTTGATATGATGCAACGCACTGCTTTGTGTACGTGAGGATCCCCGAAGTTCCAAATTCAATCGAGTTAGCGAGTGTTAACCAGTGTGCATGATGTAAATAACTCCTTCAAGGTTCAAAGAGAACATATTCCACGGTATCCACTTGGTTTGCTCGAACCTTGTGCGATAAGGGAACACTGCGAGCGGGACCTGGCTGATTTCTCATTTCAATCTGTGCGAATTGATGCTCTCTGTTCGACCGTTGAAACAGCGCGTTGATGTGCGACCTCATCGGCGCGTTTTCGACCCAGCTGGGAATGAGGCTGTGTTATACCCATCGTTCGGACTCGATGATATCGTAGTGTAGCCGTGCTTTGAAACTTTCCGTAATGACCTCTTGCGACGTCAATCAGAAGCTATGATATGTTTACGCAAAGTGAGCCACATCTTTGAAATCCCAGGGTCATGTGGAGGATACACTGGCACTGGGTTGGTGTCAGGTCTCTCATTTGTTGCCCCTGTGGCACTTCCCCGATTACAATAAACAAGGTTGCGAACGGTTCGGGATCTGTCATTCGGTTAAACCTAACAGCCAGCCGTTTCGCGAGCACCGGGTACGGTCAACTTTCTCATAACGCATATTCTTTCAGACAGCACTGGCAGCTGAACTATTAATTCAAGGGGGTATGTCCTACGTGTAACATGGATTACTGAGAGGTCATACTATACTACAATACTTCTCGCTATGTTCAATTGGAATTTTTAGCAGTTCGTGTGTCGGAAGTCTCCCGAGGGGTGTATGCATCATGAGAGAATTGACTGTACTGCCTCTCTGGTCCAGGCGTTTCAGACTCACGTGTGTGGGCAAGTACTCTTTTATGATGCAGGTATATACTGTAGCTCTCTCCGACACCACTTGTTCTCGACGAACGACACGTCAAGGCACCGCTCGAGTTATCCATCACGCTGCAGATGGCCTTGTCACAAGTACCCTCGTGACTGGTCTGATGACCAGACCGGTCTATGAGGCAAGCCGTCGGTGACAAGGACACCGACTCATCTGCACAGTGCGTCGTTGCATGCTCCTCCGTTCACAATGTACACAGCTGTGCTGATTCCAATATCCGACTTTCAGGTCACGACAGCTTTGAGTTGATGAAAAGGACGTCATTGACCAAGCCTTGCTGATTCAGACTTGAACCAACTAGGGTATAGCCTTTGGGAAACGTTTTGACACCGAACTCGCTTTTCGTCCCCCGATCAACTGGGCCCATTCGGAAGTTGAAGTGCTCCGAGCCGACATACTTTTACGGTCTGATCCGTACCGCTGGATGATACTGCCTTGAGCTCGTCCAGCATCCCCTTTCGCTCAGCTTGCATTGCTGAGCGCTGAATCCCGGGCGATTCGATGACGAGCATCGGAAATCGAACAATTCATTCGTACTCATCTGACAGTGCCAGCGAGGCGGTTACGAATATTAATGATGGTCCTGCGTGGTTGGGCATTGGTCATGAGTCATGACTGATCATCAGGGTCTCGGCCGAGCCTACTCGTCGATGTGCTTCTCGACTGTTAACAACCCAAAGCCATATATATTCGACTATGCTCCGAGCTTCCGCTTCTTCCTTTTCGCGGGTGCCTGAGAATCAAGATAGGCCTCAATAAGATTGGATCCTGGAGATTCTAGCAAGTCCCGTATCATGACTACAGACGAAGTAGTAATCTCCCAACTCTATTTGGTGCTGTATTCCGGTAGTGGAGGGTCAGCACGGACAAACACAAGTCAAGCACCCGTGGTTTGAAGCACGAGGCGAGTAAGATCCTTTCTTGGTTATCTATAGCATAGTTGTTTTATCTGGAGAAGGCGGCCATGGCAACGCGTTGATTCGTCAACGCTCCGCTCAGCAACTGTCCTATCTTGGGCGACACTTCACGGGCCTGCCAAAAGTCGCGACCACTTTCTGCTCGCATCTCAGATCCGTGTTAGACATACGCTCAGCACTGCCGAGGGGTGCAAAGATCAGATCAAGATTCCAGGGTGAGGACCACATGTTGTGTGGTACATATTTTGGTGTTGACATTTGCGCTGACAACTTGGTGGACGATTTAATGCCGACGGAAAGACTTGGTTGCGTTGTGACTCCTACCGCCGGACGTGTGTGGGGGCCGCAAGAAGAAATTAAGTCAGTTCCAAATTTAACCATATGGAATACTTCCATATTGTATATCCTTTTTTTCTGGACCCGTTTCCCCAGTTCGTCATCGATGCATCTGCAGAACCAAGGGCAGGTTTGTGAAACTTCTCAGAGTGTCCGTTTCATGACGCCCGTCGTCAATTAATTTATCTAGGTTTGGATTGGGGTGTGTGGTTCAGGTATCTGTGTGGTGCATTGGCATACATAGGCAAGATCAAGACGAGATCTGGCCAAGTCTGAGAAATTAGAAGTGTCGATCAGATCCCCGCAATACTTGGTATACTGACGACGTGGCAGGTCCATCCAACCCTCTAGGTGACATGTGAGCTCTCGGATCCAAAAAGACCAGCAGCTCGAACAATGGCAGGGCCTAGGTCCAGGAGCGGGTGGAACACGATGTAAGCGGATGCAGTCAATGCCTGAGATTCAGATGAGTCCAGATGGCGATTCCGCATGGCTTTGAAAATCTTACTATGCAGAGCATCAGCACCAGCTGTAATGCGCGGTTCATCTGCACGAACGCATGCCGTGTATGTGCTATTGGGATTCATAATTGTCTTTCATGTCATGGTATAGTACTCTTTGAACGCGACCCCTCGCGGCAAGCCACGCTCTCGTGTCACAGCAAACTTCCGCGAGGTCGATGCGAAGCGAATTGCCTTGTTTCACTTACCTAGGTACGTACCAATGAAGGTAAGAACATGCGTATCATATGGTTGGGCTGAATCAAGTCTACCAATCCCACTTCGACCCAGCATGTCTTTCGAGAATCCGACTTCGAGGCTCGCTTATGATACCTCTGAATTTTTGCCCTCTCCGGAACTGCTAGTCCAGCTCAATATTGGGTGGCACAATGTCCTCCACACTCCGCCGCCGTCTTGCTTGCTTTGACATCCCATAAATGCACAGCCGTATAAACACAGCTTTGCTTCCGCTTTCCTATCTACCCGATAGAAATCAGTGATCGTGCATTACTTGTTCCCTGCCCCATGGTCGCCTCTCAATTACCTCGTATTCCTCCCCGATCTAGCCAGCCACTCGGTGAGCGCCGCCAAGTCGCCCTCGCGATCACACCAATCCCGTACCGGGAGTGGAACAAGGTTCATAATTGTAACTGCAATCTAGTTCTCGTATTCGAAGACGATGAGGATGGACAAGAGCCACATACTCCCCCTTTGCCGACCCCCTCCCTAATGGAAGAAAGCCACCTCGTGGAGATCATGCAAGGATTCTACATCGCCCTGGCAGACGACGAGGCAGACGTGCCCGCGCTGCGCACCTTTGACGACGAGCCGTTTACCCACGTCGTGCAGGTCAGTTACCCAACGCCGTCTGATTCAAGTTGGAGGAGAGAAGAGGCGCCCCGAAACGCTTTGGTGCAACGCCTGACCTTGGTCTGTCCTGCCGTTTCTCACTACCTCTGTGACGAGAAAACGGCGGTGGGTCCCGAGGAACTTCACGCAGCGCGCGACTTCCTCACGCTAGCGCTGCCATACGGAAGCACCACGTGGTGGCCTGAAGAGCTACGCAAAGACGGACGACCGGGACGAGGTAAACAGAGCGGAAAAGGCGGACGAGTCAGAAATGCGCAAGACGAACAAGAAGACGACGATGACGTGGATGCTCACGTCGTCTTCCTCGCGCCCGATCACGGGCTAGACGACTTGATAGACGAACAATGCGACCGAGTCGAACAAGATGACGACGTGAACGTTCTCATCGTCGCACCTACCAGTCGAGCGGTGGATGTGTTGTCCATCCTCTTTTGCTATCTCGCGTTTTTGGAGGAGGATTTGGCGGAGACGGATTCTGATGATGAAGTTTGGGAGGACGTCCCTCTTGGACCGTGGCTCATGGTGGACATGATTGCGAGGCACGATTGGCTAGATTGGTCGAGAATAGGACAGTGACCCCAACTTGTATATACCGTCTGGATTGCATCTATATACCTACCCAGCAGCTTCCTTGTACATTCATTTTTACCACAATAACATGATTATACGGTGTCGACAACTAGTTCGGGGAAAAAATACACAAGGGCGCATACAAATGTAGACCGTGTATTGGATGATAGCATCATAACGGTGAGGGGAAGGGCAAACCTGGACGCATCTAAGCGGCATTGAAGAACAAGGGTCACACCAACGATGTTGGCCGACCACCACCGGGCTCTTAAAGAGAGCGTACCATCCGCTGGACAACACGGAGACGCTGGGGGTGGTCTCAATGGGCACACGTGGCATATTCAGATTTCCGATAGGCTGCTCGATAACACTCCAAATCACGGTGAGGATCAACATGTCGATTGATCACGAAGTTCTAATCGCGACTACGATTAAAAAATAGTGTTCCGCGTGATATCGGGGAAAAGCGTCACCATTCAGATGTGTTAGTAAAAGCATTGTCTTGAATGTCTCGACGGCTCCGGTATAACGGCTCGCACCATGTAGCGCCGGATGCCTTTCTTTCGTAGCCTCGATGGCATGGTGGGTCGAGCCTGATAGCTTGTGTTACAGAAGATCGTATTGTGCAATGTGAAGTGCAATCTACACTTCGTCTGCATCGTTAAGTGCGTCTTCCCATAAACACATCAGTGCCTTCGCTTCGCTACGCTCAATGAGAAATAGGTTCGTTGGGTTGAGCGACCGTGTAGTCGAGTAACGTTTGGCAGTTTCGCTGTAATTCTTGGCGTCCATCGCGGTATCACCCATGTCATTGAGTTTGTCGGCACACTGTCATTGAAAATCTACATAGAGCGGATGCAATCACGCACCGAATGCCCATTGCATCTCCTCATCCTTCGTGTTCATGTTCGTTCCAAACCTCTTCATGTGTTGGAAGCACTCGGTCGACTCTACAACTCGACTAGTTCCTTCGAAGACATCTCCTAGTAACAAAGATTCATGCAAGAAGACGCACAAGATAGGACTTGGGAAGGATCTTGAAGGGAAATTTTTCTGCCATCCCCGCCGCTCGCCGGGAATCCGTTGCCGGGAGATATGCTTATGGACCAGAAAATATCTGCACGCTGAACGACAAATCCGATTTGCTTGTGCGTAGAAGCGTCCTAGAATGAGACCGATGGATTTGTGGAGGCTGCAATGAATATGCCATTCCTTGCTAGACAGATACAACCGGGACCTTTGCTGCTGTGCATTGACTACTCGAACTGCGAGGCCCCAATTGACACATCGATGCAATGAATGCGACCATCACATGATAGGGCGTAGAACTGCCGTCCATCGGTCAGCCAGGTGAGGGATTGGTTAATGTGTGAAGTAATTCTGATGGGGATCTCGACGAAGGGGTGGCCATTTTAACCGTCGTAGATCCGAATGAATTTTCAGTTCTACGTTGCAGTGGCAAGGAGGTCTCCGCGGGGTTAGTACTTGACCGTGGCCGGCTGGCCAACCAACCTTCGTGTTTCAAATGGTCGAAGATTCGCTTACCAGTTACAAGAGACCATATGCAGGCACTCATGTCCTCCGATCCAGTGGAAATTCGCGTCGCATCAGGAGACACGTCCACCGCGTACACCCGTTATGCGTAGCATTTGATCTCGGTGACTCTCTTGTGGATAGATCTCCGCATCCTACACCGTCACCCGGCCGCTATCCGACCCAGTCACAAACCGCCTCCAGTCCTGTGATACCGCGATGTCGGGAACATAACGGGCCTCCCACGCGCGTCGTGGCTTCTACTTCCCGGCTGTCGTTCGCTCGCCGGCGTCGAACCATCCCTTTTCGACCACCACTCACGATACCCTTCCCATCTGGGAGGAGGGCGACCGAGTATATGGTGCCATCATTGTCCATCTCGATCATTTCTTCTCCCGGTTTTTTAGTATTGATGGTGGAGGGGGGTTGTTGTTGTCAACACACTCTGGGCCAGCAGTCAGTCTGAGCATCGCAGACCCAGCTGTGCGACCCTCGCACGTACCTTTCTTTAACTACTCAGTTGCTATTTCGGAAGGCATACTTGACTAGGTGTCAGTGCAAACGAAAGCACAGTGTGGTTGACTTGCGGGAGTCCACGCAATTCGGCCGCATACACGCATTTTCCCTTATCGACATGTATCAGTTCCTACATGCGCAGCTCTCTTGTGCCTTTAATCTCGTTTGGGCCACCGTTCCCAGACTTATCCAGGTCTATAGTTGGCAAGTTGTCGACGGGGAACATCACATCAACTTCCTGCTCCTGTTCGCGACCTGTCTTAGTGGATGTTACCGTCAAGCCGCCATTCTCCATCTATCCTTCACATCGTCTGAAGAGTATGTACTAAGGGTAGTCTCAGCGTCAAAGTCGAGAAATGCCAAGAGTGCTTACCTTGGACCTAGCTACGACTCGGATGTGGAGAATTTACCATGGTTTATAGTATCAGCAAAGATGGCATGTCATCATGACACAGTGAAGGATCATTCTCTACACCCACGCTATGCGTGAGTTCTTCCAGAATTGGTAAACTAGGGGTCGTCGTCGTCGACTCGGCCTGGCTTGACGAACACCCAGGCTTGCAACGCGAAACAAGATCGTACACAAATTTGGACATGCAAGCGAGTACTAAGACCCTAGTCACATGACGCTAACAAGCCGCATGCGGAAAATTCCGGTCCAGATTTCGTTACATTTATATCTATGTTTGTCCATACTTCCTCCAAGTCAGACATGCATCAAGCGTTGCGATTGATTGAAATCTTCGAGATTGTATGCAGCTTTGCAACCCAAAATACACTCGCGTGTCTCGCACGAACCTGTCGCACATTTGAGGACTCTTCATTGAACACCCTGTGGCATGAATACGCCTTGGCATGTCTACTGCCAGACTCGGACGCGATCTTGGACTCGGAGCAAGTGCATGGCAACACTGTAAGTAGACTCTTTGCATCATTCTGACAGGATGTCGGAACTAATGGTAATCGTAGATCTCCCGTCGGCTTCCAACGTGGGATCACTGGGAGCGGATGCGAAAGTACATGTCCCGTATCGTTGTTGTGAGGCTCAAGAACGGCTTTTTTTCACCCTCAACTGGTTCGGAACCTTGATTGGTGGCTACAAGTAGCATCACTCCCGGAAGCTCTGTCCCCGATGTATCCAAAGTTGAAGGAAATCCGTATCAACAGCCGCGCCATTCATAGCTTCAACATCTCGCTGTTCCGCTACATGAACGGGCCCTCTGTGATCCATCTTGAGTTGAACATCGAATCCAGTCGATGGAAGACGATGTCCGAGTTTGTAGCCTCTATTCCAAATGCACGCAGAGTCCAAGTTATAGTCCCCAGGTATAGCGACAGACCCCCAGAAAATATGCTTCAAAGCCTCTCCCGGGCGATCCGAGACTGGGAACATTTGGGTTATGGGTCGTTCAATTTCCTAGACGCACTCGCATATGAACACCTTTGTCAGCTCGAGACCCTCACTTCATTCCGCATAGACATATCAAGTCATGACAATTATGCACGCCTTCGAGATGCTGTGCTTCCTCCTGTACCCTTCCCTGTGCTCACAGACACCCAACTCATGGCATGCACTATCACGGAATTGGTATAATTGATCGGCCGACATAAGCAGTTCCCTCTGGTATTTAATCTGATCTGCGGGGTGGAAACGATGCATTCGCAATCATTACTCCAACCAGATGACCTCTGCAATTCAATAGCAGCCCATTTTCGTTGTCAATCTCTTCAGGGAATCCACTTGTATCATACTTATTGGTACCTCGACGAGTCGAAAATTATCGTCTATTTCCACGCTATTCGGCCACTCTTCTAATTCAATCGTCTTCGTTCGGTGATCGTCTCTGGGTTTTGCATGCTATCTATGCGTGATAGCGAATTGGAAGAACTTGCGTCTTCTTGGCCACTTCTTGAAAAGCAGTGTCTCGATAATCGGATTTCAGAAATGGACAGGTCTCTCGTGGATATTCCCACCTTTAAGGGCCTTTTCAAGCTTGTCGAAAAATGCCCTCGCCTACAAGATCTCGCCATCATGATTGACACGAGGAATACGGCGCGGATAGACATCCAGAATCCCTGTGATGGTGCTTGCACCCGCATGGTCTCCCACCTTGGTCTTGGAGAGTTCCCGATCGATGATGCCGAGCGAGTCGCATCGATCCTGAAGGCAATCTTTCCGCTCCTCAAACAAGTAGAAGTCATAATGGCATCATCCTTATGGAACAAAGTGAATATATATCCCGCCAATTTATCCACCGCTGCGAAAAACGAAAAGGTACACGCGAACTGGACCAAATACACAGGGGTCCAAGCCCGTGAAGTGCATTAAAGTACGTACTTTCTCGTTCGTGCAATCTTGGTCCGTGTTAATGGCTCCCAAAGATTCTCATCATTATATTCTCTTCTTACACCTGAAACCTTGTATGGCAGAATACCGAGTCCAGTCACGGGAAGAAACGAAGAGATGAGGGTTTACTGAGTGGCAATGCGTTGCGCTTGTTGTCTTTGGGAACGTTACTGTCAAAACACCATTTTCTATCTTGGCCTTCACGTCTTCAGCCTAAAAGTAGGGTTAGCATCAAAGTCGTGCGATGTCCAATACCATCGTACGCTTACCTTGGTCGCAAAGGGGAGCTGCGACGTCCGAGAGAACTTGCCACAGCTACGTTCATGGACGGTGTACCCCCCCTTTTCATGAGAGTGGGATTTCCTTGTCTCACCAGCAACCGCGAGGCAGTTCTGGTGAACGTCGATGGTAATGTCGTTGGATTTCGTGTCGGGCAGCCCACACGTGGCTATCACGACGGTGGCCTCCTTGCCTTCGTGAATGTCCATCCTGATAAAACTATGTAAAGCAATGGTACACAAATAGAGGATAGCGTCTTACCTTGGACGGAACAAATCAACTTGAACGTGTTGTGTTGAAGCGTGCCCGATGTCCGCTGAAGTGGACGGCCGAAAACGAGCTGCGAGCGCGTCACCAAATAGACGGTCGAACTCGGTGAGCGGGTCGTAATAGAAGCACACGGGCGACATAACTGGTATGATGTGAGATACGGGTGTTGGCCGAAGCTTGTAGTGGGATGCTGAGTTTGGATGTTCTGAGGGTCAGACGTCCTCGTACGGGCAGTTTCTATGGTATAACAGGGGCCCATTACTCATCGTATAAATCAAACAAGAACTATGAGGAATGGAATTCTCTAGTACTTTCAATTGGCTGGCTCTTCGAACGGTTACTTTCGAGTAAGTTCCCTCGATGGTGAGTTCCCTTTGTGGACGATTGGTTTATTGACATCTGTTTGGAAACTGACAGGAAAGGAAAGGTTGTTCAGCCTTCGTTTAATTTTCTTTGAATGTCACACTGATCATTAATGTCAACTTCAAACAATTGAGGAATTAATCTTGTCGTTCCCCCATCTTGAAGCCCTGGTTACCAAGTGTCCTTTCATGCGCTCTCTCCTGTATTGTGACCGTGCTAGGAAGGTATTAGTACTCACACGCTTTGACATGGTGCTCGTAGAGTCCATCACGTCTGAAAAGGTACTGTTAGCCTATCATCGGTCATGCCTACTCTAATCTAAGTCACTGGTACTTTCATGGAATTCCGGAGGAGTAGGTCCGTGTTCTGCTCAACTGACGTTCTCGTGTTTGCCCAGAATACTCTCGCGACACGAAACGGACGAGAGTCTACACCGCCTTGAATTCGTACAGCGTAATTCATTCTCTTTATACACACAGAGCATGCAGAGTATGAATCATGATAGTCTGAATTGGGTGACGCATGTTAGCAGGGATGAGGATTTGAGGCCAACGGGAATTTGTGTTCGTGTCTTTCCTATCCATCCATCCGTGAATAGTCTGAGCATGCACCGGCGGAAATAGAATATTAACTGCTGCGCACAGATGAACGCCATGATCTCACTTCCTGCCGCCTCCTGTGGATTTGACTTCGAAACTCGCTTGCAAAGATGGTTCCGATGGACACCTCGAGTGGCACATTGTCCTCATTGCCAAGGCCAGATCGTGAAGATGTTCCCCTTTAGTATGTTGTCTGTCGCATTATGTTCCACAATCATACTCCTCAGACGCTTTGACCCCCTGAACCAGTGATATAAACCCGGTCGTCTGCGACGACATTCTCCTCACAACTACCCTTCCGGTATTCTGCGATTGGTAAATCTCACCCTCACAACCCATCTACTTCTTTCTGTTTATCCCTGCCGAGTCTACTTGTAGCACCTACTCTCCTCTCTGCTTTTTTTGTTATCATGACCCAATTCAAACGCGCCATCCACAGACTTCTCCGTCTTTCTCCGAAAACCCGCCAACCTCTCCTCTGCGTCACCCCTACCGTGCACACCGCAGTCACAGACAGAGAACCCATCTGCCTGTCCAAAATTGTCTACCCTGCGCTCGAACTGACCGACACAGATGCCAAAGAAGTTGAGGAAGATGAGGAGTCTGACGATGACAGCGATGACGAAAAGGACGAAAAGGACTACGATGAGGACGATGATGACGATGACGAAAAGGACGATAAGGACGACGATAAGGACGATGGTGACGATGACGAAGAGGACGAAAAGGATGACGGTGACGAGAAGGACGAAAAGGATGATGAAAGAGACATTCCCGAGACCGTCCCACGCGATCTAACGCGCAAGACCCGCCTCGATATGATGCTCCACCGTCTCCACGTCAGCGCAGTAGCCTCCGAGCTCGAAATCGCCGCCTTTTGCATGCGCCAGCGCGAAAAGTTTACCCACATCATCAACCTCACGTTCACGTCGCCCCCCGTCGACAGCGCTAACAACATCGCACCGTCCGACTGGTCGTGGAAAGAAACCGAAATGTGCCTCCCCACCGACGGCCAAGGATTCAGACCCTCCCGACTTCGTCTGACATGTCCCGACTTTTTGTGCCGCCTCGGCGAACATCAGTCGACGTTGACGGTACAACAGTTCCGTGCCGCACGCGACTATATGAAGCGCGCGTTTCCGGATATGCCCGCGGATTGGGCAAGGGATGAACAACTCGACATGCCGTTCGTACCGACGCCGGAGTATGCAGAGGGCACGAGGGTGCTGATCGTCGGCCCTCCCGACCGGTCTGTGGACGTGATGGGCATTCTTATTCGCTACCTTTCCTTTCTGACGGGTAAGAGCCCTAGCGTTCTGCTAGACAGAGTGCAAAGGCCAACCCTCATTCATAAACACTGGCGGTTCCGGCCTCTCGCAGAGACTTCCAGCGGCACCGGGGTGGAAAGGCGGTGAAGCACAAATGAAGGATTCCTGGTCAGGGATTTGACAATGACTTTTTTTTTCTCCCTTGGTTGGTTCCTTAGAAAACAACAAAAAAAACACATCTGCATCCTATATTTCCTATCTGTATTCTCTTTTACCAGCGACACCCTTTCACCTTTATGGCACCCATCCGTATACGTGTACAGCAACCCAGCGAGAAACATCACATAGTTCTAGAATACAAGCACATCTGATTGGCATACGAATTTTTGAACATGAGAATTTTTGAACATGAGATTGAACAACAGTAGCGAACGGAAAAGAAGTGTCTCTCTAGCCCCTGGCCGTTTTGTGGACTGATCGGTCGCTAGAACATGCAACATGTATAAGCCACTGTTCATTTGGGGGCGTAGCCACGTTCACTCAAAGTGGTTTCGTTGTGGCCACACCTTGCTGCTCACTCGACAAATCCCACTACGAAGAAAAAGGACGGACGTATTTTTCCGCGCCACTCTCGCTAGTGCCACTGGCAGTCATGTCCACCGCTCATCGAAAGCGTCCAAGCTTGGATTCAAGACCATGCAATCCTACGAGCCAGAGTCATCCATTGACCGTCATTCGAAATCGTCGTGCTGGGAACTAAACGTCCTGATAGTAATATCTGAAACCCAAAGAAAAAAAAAAGTCTCTCGCCCGACAGTATGTATGCAATATCATTACTCTACTCCCCCGGAACACGGGCCCAAATTGAACCAGGAGAACAAACAACCTGAAGGCAGCAATCAAGAAGGATGGAATGTGATGCTACATTGGTTAGACATTATGACTCGTGAAGAATATGTGACCAAAAAACAAAACCAGCGTACGGTAGGATGAAGTTGACGAATGCTAAGAGGTCGTAAAAACGTCGGAGTTGGATATTGTCCAGGATCTAAGATAACTGGAAGAGAGGATTGGTGGCGTAGACGAATAAAGAAGAGGCATGCACAAGGTCGTCACGTTCGTGCGTGTTTTTCCAGTGGGAGAGGGAATCACTTTCATGTTCGCGCCTTTCGTTTGTGCTCATATTATGATGTAGAACCATGCGAGGAGAAATATGACGAGGCTCAGTGGCGCCGAAGGGAGGGGGTCACCAATACTTCCAGACGTGCTCGATTCGCCTGGAGACATTAACAAAATAGGACGCAAATTAAGCAAAAATCGCAAAGTCGACAAAAAAAAGGGACGCCAACGTGGAAAGGTTTCACTCACCACCCGGGTTCTCCAGTCCACTCGCGAGTTGTGCAAACCCGACGGCGGGAGGATCCGCTGAAAAGACAGAGTAGACGTTCTTGAGGAAGACGTCCCCAATAATCCAAGAGGGAAGACTGATCCCGGGGATGCCGACTATACCGCCGATACACATCTGGCCCGTTTGAAACCCGATCGTGCCAACGTTCATGTCGGCGGCATTGATAGCCCAGCTGGTACCACCGAACGATATGGAGACGTTCACGTCGGTAGTGCACGCTGCGCAACCAGACAGAGTCGTATGAGGGATGATACTATGGAGGAAAAGAGCTGATGGATACGTACGAAATGCATACATGCCCTGGTATGGACTGGTCAAGGGTACGGAGCCCGGAACATCATTCCAGATTTCCTGGACAATGGAACTTGGTGCAACGATGAGGCTAGTACCAGTGTCAATCACGGCAAGACCACTACCGCTGGGAATGCTGATCGACTTGCCCTGGACCGTCACAGCTGAACGAAATGACGAGAAGACGATTTAATCAATCGAGCAACCAAGTGGAAATGCACTCACTCTGGACCTGCTGGAGCCAATAAGAAGGTATAGTACCATTTGGCATATCTATGAACTCGATATTGCCAGCGTACAGACTAGCATTAGTACCTCCAAGCGTAAGAGTGCCTCCAGGTGCAGTGTCCTTCTTTTCGACCTGATTGACGTAGCGCTCCAGGTAAAATCCAAAGACAGGCCGAGACAATAAATTCTGATTGTACAGTGCCTGCCAAAATGGTGGGGTCTTGAGCACCGAGATGGATTGAAATCCGAGTCCCATGATGCCCGACAAGCCATCTCCGAAGAAGTTGCCCGCGATCATCGTGTCATCAACAGCAACTGGACACAAGAGTGAAGACTGATCACCAGGAGAACGGAAAGATGCGTACTAAGTCGCTGATTTTGCAAAGTGAATCCTCCAAAGGTGACGGTGTCCTCGGACGCATAACCAGTCACGACACCGGATCCATATTTGATGTCAAGCGTGGAATTAACGTTCTTGTAGGTTGAAGAGTTTGAAGGGTTGAAGAGAGGAACATTGGACGTGCATGTCATACAGGCAGTAGTGGCTACCCATAAATCAGAGGATCCTAGGCACGAGTCAGAGGAAACTCGAGGTATAGATAAAACTGTGGTCTCACCAGTATCAAGCATCACGTTGAAGTCCTGGGCTCTGGGAAGAGAGGTCGATTAGCGAAAAGCGAATCGACTCAAGACAGATACGCACGGCGTTCCTATGCTCACAATACCTGAATAACTGACATCACTTTGCTGCAAGTTGTAATGTGGACAATCACATCATGGGGCGGGAAACCGGAAGCGACATACCTCGTCAGTCAGTGGAATGTTAGCGGAACTGGCTCCTCCCGATCTCTTCGTATTTGTGGTCGCAATTCCATATTTGAGTTTGATCGCGTTCATCACCTTTGGTAGATTTGCCACACTGTCAGAAACGATGTTGCGTCTGAGGATGGGGACATGGATAGGATCCAAATGCGATACGGGGGGAGACACCGCTAGAGCCCACGGAAAGATAGCAAGGGTGATGACGGAAAGTGAGCGTATCATCACCGGAGACAACGAAGAATGGGTAGAGAAAAGAGTTGAAGCGTGCACTGCTCGACAATGTTTATAGGGTGCATGTTTGATGCCACAAGAGGGAAGAGAAACTGGAAGAGAACTCGGACTTTATTCAAGTCAGCGGGTATGGACCGTGCAAGGAATCGACCACATTTCTCAGTACTGCCTAGGCACCAAGATATCTGAAGTGCATTCCTCCGCATCTAAACGGGTAAGTTTTGGACCGGACAAGTGGGAAGCGGAGGAATACATGCTGTTGTAGCTTCTGATCAGTGTTTCTACCGCCGAGCTGCCCGGATCTGTCAAACCGACCCAATAAGCGAAGCAGGGGATGTGAACCGGAAGTGCGAGAGTGAGCCAGGAGCAACGAAGCAACATTCCGAAATTTGATAGGCAGGCACAAGCCCAGTCATGACAACGAGTAAATTTCCACGCGAGTCATTAAGGCGACCATGTTTTGTAACCATCACGCACAAAGACGTGGGAGTACCAATGGCCCCCGCTGATCCAAAGAGGTGAGTCGCAATGCTCGTCCGTGATGCATTGATGCAAGGTTGACTGAATTTTCCCCGATGCCGCAGGAAGTGCACGAGTCGACAGTAAGTAAATGCAGGTGGTGGGAACGAGTTACGAGACGGCCTTGACTGTACACTGGTGTGTGGAGACCTACCGTGCACTGGCAAGTCTACGATGTACGAGTTCAGTACCCGAGTTCAGATGGAGTGATGCCACAGATCAACCTGGCATTGCCACATAAAAGGACGTACTTACCATACCACGACGCATTTCATCCGAGTCATACGTAATTTCTTGGTAGCACTGGGAAGGTTTTTTGGGAGTGCATGCGCTACGTACATATCAATGAGTACCATCCATATTCCTACAGTCAACATTATCTATATAGCCCGCGTTCAGTCACATTTAGCGTACACCTACTTGATCCATCGAGCAAAAGGGAAGGCATAAGGGTGATCAAAACATACAGTATTCATGATGAGCATCTAGGTTGCATACAGCGCTTGGAAAAAAAAAGGAAGAAAATATTCATAATGATGGCGGATCAGTCGCAAAAAATGCGATTACCGTGACACCGCAAGGACCACGTACGCCAACCACTGTTGCGTACTCAAGAAATACCATCCCAGCGCAGCAGGTACCCCGAGCGTGACCATCGTCAGCAATATAGCCTATTATAAATCATGAATCATGACGTCGTCAATGGCGGTAACCCATATGCGTCAAAAAGTCAGTAAAGAAATAAGGCAAGGAAATGCGTGAGAGGCATTACCGTCGTCACGAGGCCAATCGTGTCCGCGAGTCGACCGAGCGTCGCCTCGTGCAGTTGCAGCAAAAAGTTGTCGTAGGCGGTGACAAGCCGAAGACGGAGGTCGCGCATGGCGATCGTACCATCCGATGGGGTCGGTTCTGTGCGGGACACGGATGGGCATGATAAAGAGTTCCTGCACGGAAGGGGAAAAGGACGTACCGAAAAGTTTGAGGACGCCTTCAGTCTCTGTGAGCACTCTGATCGCAAGCGGTGATATATACTCTGGATGGACCGTATCGAACCTGGCTCGACGACACGGGTCGATTGGCTGAAGCACAGCGCCGAGGTACATCAGTAGGGGGTAGGAGGAGGGAATTCGATATCAACACGCCACTCAGAGATACAACAAAGATCTTCGTGAAGGGATGACCTACCGCACAACCGTGGAGCGCCCACTTTGATTTGACGTGGGCAAGGGCGAGACGACCGGATCGCTCGAGCGGAAAGTCGGCCACGAGCGCGCTATGGCGCATGACGAACTCAGTCTCGTCGCAGCCTGGTTCCCATCCGAGATAGACGTGCACGCGGACGTGTCTGGTAGATCGCCGTGTGCAAGGGGCACGGGCACGGGCACGAGTGTGGGTGGAGGAACGAGCATGAGTGCCAGATACGCGCCCGACTGCGAGCAAAATCGGGAGAGCGAGACACAGACGTACCTCGGAGGCGGACTCAGTGGAAGTGTCTTGATGATCTTCCACATCTCATTCAAATGCTCTTGGGGCGTTCGGTAGAACAGGGCAGCGATCCCGTCGAAAGGCATTCTCTTGAAGTCGAGAGCGCTTGGATGCTTTTGAGCGTATCAATTATCGCGCGCTCCTGGTAAACGTTCATTCAAGCCGTCCGGGCTGGACACTGGGCCTTATGGACCATGTACAGCCCCCCGCGTCTGAGGATGTTACGAGAGTTGTCGCCGCCAACGTCGTCCAGGTTGTTGTATTCTGAAGACAATGTGCTCATGGTAACCACCGAACTTTGAACGAAATCGCCGTGCGGCTAGCCTTGTATTCTTTTTTTCCTTGACGGAACGATGTCGGCTTCGCGTTTTGAACGATGTTGTATATATGACGAGTGTTGTCACCAACGCGGACAAGGCAAGGTCTTCTGGCAGTCTGCAGAAACCGCCGAATCTGATTGGCTATGCGCGTTTCCAGAAATGGGCAAAAAATAAATGTTGAAGCCGATGAAGGACCCCAGAGACTCATGCACGATTATAGCGGCGCTGTGGACACTTCAAACATTGAATATCTCGACGTAGAAATTGAAGTTGTATGAAAGCAGCCATGCTACTTCAAAGTCTCGTCGTTTTCCACTGGGTCGTTCGTCAAGTCGTTGATCGCTCCTCAGACGACAGGGTTTTCTACTATGTAATAATTGAATTTGAATGAATCATCGTCGCTCTTGGGGTAGGTTCGAGCATCAAAATTTAAAGGGTGACTCGAATGGTTGATCGACGGACGCCTCTATTTGTAAAGTGGCTCGAAAGGAAGTGTTGATGGTTGCGGTGAGAGGGAGAATATTTATAAAACGGTAGTTGAGAGAGCTGATGTGGCAGGGAAAAGATATCGATAATCGATCGATCGATCAGCATTCAGGACTGGCGAAGTGCCACGTTTCCGTCTGTTTTCGACGTGTATCTGTTCATCAAGCAGGTTGCAATACGGTGTTCGGCGAGGTTTAGCACTGTGCTGTATCGAAGGGCATTGCAATTTCAGCCGTGGCCGAGTTTGATTAAGACGGTACCAAAGTTGCTAAAGAGACTCTCGCTCGCATGAAACCGGGTTAGAGTGAACCAAAACCGCGATACGCCAGCTTCTGAGGAGGGGGTTGGGTGTCGTGAGCAATGAGAAGATCAGGTTGCCATTACATAATGTGACCTCGCCATGATAACACGTAAACGCTAGCCTGATAATATCATACTCGGGCATTCTTCTTCCAACGTGTTGGCTGGTCACGGCAGTCTTCAAACACTGATAAGACAAACACAATATCAGAATATATGGGTATATATTCTAAATGCGGAAGTATATAATGCAGTTGGCACTATGTACGTCTGGCTAGCGTCCACGACATGCAAGTAATCATGTACAATGCGTAGTGGGAAAACCCCCAGGTCAACTATCCAAAAAAAACAATGGATTAAATACAAAGTAAAGGAACGACGCGCGTATGTAGCAAAGTGAAGTCCGTATATGGGGTAGAGTGTACCTGTGGGAATCGTGGGGCGTCAGCGGGACGGGCATGAAGTCGTCGTGGAGTAGGTTATATATATACTGTTCGCAGAGATCAGGATATTAGGAGCATAAGGGGGTGCGGGGTGAGATATGTACGTCATTACCAAGTGGGTATGGGTGAAGGACAGAACCAGGGTATATCAACATATTTGGGCTCGTTCTGCTTAGAGGGTGATGAAGAAGCCTGCGAGGAGGGACATGATGAGGCTGAGCGACATCGAGAGGCTCATGCTCGGCGAAACGTTGCTGGATCCGGAACTACTGGATGAACCTGACGGAAGGGGACTCGACCCTGAAGATGTGTTACCTGAATACTGGGTCAATAACCAAACCACGAAGCAAATCTGAAAGGACGCACTTGAGAGCCCGTTGGCGAGTTGGGCGAAGCCGACGGCGGGAGGGTTCGCTTGGAAGACAGAGTACACGTTCTTGAGGAAGGTATCACCAACGATCCAAGCTGGGAGGCCTTGACCGTTTCCGACAGTATTCCCGATGTCGAAAAGACCACCAGCACACATACTAGTAGAGCCGGTTCCAACGGGGACCTCACCGAGGTTCATATCAGCAGGGCTGATGGCCCAGTTGGTACCACCGAAAGAGAGGGAGACGGAAATAGAGGTACTACATGCTATGTATGATATGGAATGCAGTGAGTGATATGAAGTATTAGAAAGAACTGCAAACGCTTACGGAATGCGTACAGGCCCTGGTTTTGCTGACCCAATGCGACGGACCCAGGGACACTGGCCCAGAACTCCTGGGTGACGGTGGACGGTGCACCAATGAGGGTGGTACCGGTGTCAATGGCGGCGAGACCGTTGCTGCTTGAAACGGTGATCGACTTTCCCTGGACTGTCACAGCTAAACAGGGGCAATGGGATTAAAGGTCGAATAGATAATATTGGAAGGGCCCACATTTGACCTGCTGGAGCCAATACGAAGGGGTAGTACCACTCGGCATGTTGATAAACTCGATGTTTCCCGTATACAGGCTGGTGTTGGTGCCTCCAAGGGTGAAAGTTCCGCCCGGGGCAGCGCTGATTGACTGGGCCTGGTTCACATAGCGCTCGAGATAAAATGCAAACACGGGGGAGGACAACATGTTCTGATTATACAGGGATTGCCAGAGGGGGGTAGTCTGGAGCGCAGAGATCGACTCGAAGCCAAGACCCATGATGCCTGACAGGGTATCATTGAGCAGGCCGGAGGAGGTAGCCGCGACGGAAACTGGAAAGAAGAGTGAAGAGGGGTCGGTAGGATGAAGGGAAAACTACGCACGAAGCTGTTGATTCTGAACGGTGAAGCCTGAGAAGGTGACGGTGTCCTGGGAGACATAACCGGCGACATCACCCGACCCATAGGTGATTTGGAGCGTGGAGGTGCCGTTCTTGTACGTGGAGGATTTTGCGGTGTTGAAGAGGGGAACGTCGGAGGTGCAGGTTAAACATTCATTCGTAGCGACCCAAAGATCAGAAGAACCTAGAGGTGGATTGAGAAAAAGTTGGAGGACCAAACAGAATCGAGGACTTGCCAGTATCAAGAATCAAGTTAAATTGTTGAGCGCTGGAGAGAAAAAATTGACGGAAAAGCGAGGGAACGAAGTAAAAAAAGTCACACACGGTGTTCCGATATCGACCACGGCCGAATAGCTGGAATCATTTAACTGCAAGAGGTGATATGAAGGGAGACATGCGGGGAGAATCGGAGAAACGTACCTCGTCAGTGAGGGAGGTAGAAGTGGTAGATCTCTTGTGATTGACGGGCTTGAAGCCGTACTTGAGCCTGATAGAATCCATGACGTGTGGCAAGCTCGCGATACGGTCCTCAGGGGTGATGGAACGCCGGAGAATGGGAATATGGATGGGGTCTGCATGTGGGACGGGCTGGGGCGCTGCCAGAGCGTAGGGAAGGAGGGGGAGGGAGAGGAGGGAAAGGGAGAACATCATTAGTGACTGAGGTAAAGGAAAGAGTTGTTTATAAACGACTTGGCAGTGCCAATGAACAAGGGCTGCGCACGGCCGTACCGTGTCTGCCGTTGTCTTGGCACAATGATCAAATCCCCAAGCCAAAGTTAGTCAAGCACACTGCCAAGGGGTGGCGTAGTAGTACCACACGGAACTCCCAGTGGGTTCTCTTCGGTAGGACCCCCTGGAACTTTCCAACTTTGCCATGCTAACCCCAAGTCAACAATCCGGGTTCGCGGAAACACGCCAGCCACAGGTCGTTTGGAGGTAGAAAAACAATGTCGGTTATACCCAAAACCACCAAAGTTCCTGAACTAACCCAATGTAGTAACAAATTTAAATGTGGGGTGCCCGACAGTGGTGACGGATACGAGAGGATAGCTCGACTGTCAAGTGTCCATCCACTACCAAGAATAAGAGTGACTGGGGTCCTATCATCCCCTTCAATGTCGCCCCCCCGCAGACCGCAGCCCTTCATGAGCAATGAAGCGATCTCAGGATATCGCCGCGCCGTCGTCCCCGCAGCATAAAAAGCCAAAGGTCCTCGACGACCAGCACCAGATCGCGGAGACGGCTCCGACTCAGCATGCTGAGTGGACACGCGTGGGCAGACGCAAAGCCAAAAAGGCCAGAAAAGTCGAGGCAAAACACGATGTGTGTCGCCACCCCCTCCATGTCCTGACAGATATGTGATTGATGCCTTGTTCCCGTTAGGCTTTGATGCCGCGCTTCATGTATGTGAACAATGAAATCGTCAAGAGAAAGGACGCCATCCATATCGATGTGAGTCTCATCTCAGACCGTATTCGCGTCCTACCATTATCGACACCGCCAGGACGTGCGTGATCTCGTGCTCCATATCGTTGCAGACTCGCCACCACCCAACTGGGTCAAGATCGACGTACGTCCTTTCTCTCTTCTTTCTCCTCAAATATCGACTGCTCTCCAGAACGCTCGCTCCATACAAAAAGTCGTCGCTCTCTTGATACCAGGAATACTCCCCGACTTTCTTGCCCTACCACCACCTCCCACCTCCGCCACCGCTAACCCTAATATCCCCGTCGCGATACCACTCTCCAACGATTCAAAAACGCACTTACCGTTCATCGCCTCTACGTTTAGCCATGCTTGCCCAACTCGCGCACCAGGTGACCAAACGAGAATGTACTCCGTCCTCGGCACTTTCTTTCAAGGTCCCGTCAGTAGCGAGGAGAAAAAGAGACGCATCGAAGCCCGAATAGCCTGTATGCGTCCTTGTGCCTCAATCTATCACCCCTGACACCACCGCTTTGTAGCAGAACGCGCTTTCGACAAGGATCCGTCGTTATACCTGCTTTCTCTGCAACAAATGATAGAGAATGACTACCCTATACCATCTTACATGGCAGACATATTCGACAAGCCAGACGGTTGGGTAGAGACACCCCAACCCATCTCTGAATCCATCTTACTCCTCCCACACGACAGACAACGCTCAAGAGTGTATGCCATCGACTGTGAGATGGTGCGCTCTTATTTTTCCTTTACGAGCCCTACTCAACCCGAAAGCAGTGTTTGACAGAAGACGGAAAAGAACTGACCCGGGTCTGCATCATCGACTACGAGTCCGGCATCGTCGTATACGACAAACTCGTCAAACCACCCAAACCCGTCATCGACTACCTTACAAAGTAACGTTTTACTTCATCTCGTCTCTCGACGCACGCTCACCCCTGCCGTATAGATGGTCGGGCATAACCGAAGCCTCTCTTGCCACGGCCACGACGACCCTCGGCGAGGTCCAAACACAGCTCCTCACTATCCTCGCACCTCAAGGCGGCCCCACGTCCATCCTTGTCGGTCACTCCCTCGAATCGGATCTCAAAGCCCTCCGGGTCTGCCACCCACTCTGCATTGATACCGCATTGGTCTACCACCATCCCCGCGGTAGACCACTCAAGCCCGGACTCGCATGGCTGACCAAGAAATGGTGTCATCGCGAGATCCAGACACGTGGAGAGGGTGGACACGATCCCGAAGAAGACGCACGGGCCTGTGTCGATCTCCTTCGGCTCAAAGTGCAAAACGGGGCCGGATTCGGAGAGTTCAAGACCGACTATGAGAGTATATTTGAACGGATGGCGAGGGCAAGCGGGAGGGGCGGGCAGGGGTCGGTAAGAGCTGCCGTCGTGGACCATGGAAATCCCGCCGTGATGCACGGTGCCAAGGCAACAACCGCGATTGGGTGCGGGAGTGATCGGGAGGTGTTGGAGGGCTTGATACGAGCGATCCCTGCACACGAATTCACGTTTGGGAGATTTACTGACATTGCGGATGCAATGGGATGTGAGCATCCTCGTGGTGTTTTTTTTTTACTGGGATTGATCATCTGTCTGGGTTTTTCAGGGTTAACGCCGAAAGCGACAGCAGATGCGCCAGTCGTGGTGGCCCCGTCGACAGAGGCGTCGCCAGAAGCGCTCGCGGCTGCGCAAGCCACGTTGAACGAGCACCTCGTCACGCTCTACGCGTCCCTCCCAGCTCGCACTGCGGTGGTTATCTTTACCGGCCACTCGGATCCGCGCCGAATGGCGTCGCTCAACGCGCGCAAGGTCTCCTTTGAGTCAGCGATCAAAGGTGGGAAAAAAGCAGAGGAAATCGAGAGATCAGAGTGGTGGACTGCGAGCGATGGGAGAGAGCTGGAGGAGGAGGTCGAGAAGGCGAAGCGGGGTTTGTTGTTTTTGGGGATCAAGTAGACCTAGTATGATTATGTGTACGGGTATGATACCGTCCTCGGGTTGGTGGTCCGCGTCCACGTTATGTGACATGTTTGATCTCCTTCAACCGATGCACCAAAAAGCACGCCGTAGATGCGGGTCAGAACCATCTCGATTTCTCAGACCTTTCTAATCCCAATCCAAACCCAAAGCGTCCTCTCGCCCAGCTCTCACTGCAACCTCGACCGCCTCCGCCAACTCCCTAAATGCCCTCGTGTCTTCGTCCAACGGCGTGCCTGCGTCGTCGTTCTTGAGGAGGCGACTGTCGACGCCGAGTGCACGCTGCAACCCCTCTTCGCGTTCTGAACCGCGAAGTGCGTCGATCGATATAAGGAGATCGCACAAGCGGGGGTTCGATCTGAGAATCGTACGAACAATCGGCGAAGTCGCTGCGAGAAAATGGCAAAAAAAAAAAAAAAAGGAACGACGCATCAGTCAGTGTCACGCTCTTTCTATATATATATATATACATTCCACCCATGTGTCTGACGTACCTATAGCTTCGTATTGATGTATCTGGAGGGGTTTAGGATCGTCTCGTTTGAGTGGGTCGGGGTAGGCGGACGTGTCGGGGACGTAGGGCCATTTGAGGGTGGTCAGTGTGCGGAGGGGGGGTGGGTCTTGGACGGGTTCTAAAGGTGGTGATGGGCGGTGTGTGGAGTTGGGATTGGATTCGGATTCGGATTCGGGCTCTCGAGGGGCTGAGGGGGCATATGCGTGGGCAGACAAAAGCTGAGATACAGGCGACGCGTACGTACCTTGAACGTGTCGCACGATGCTGGCGTCAGTAATTGGGGTAGGAGTGGGGGTGCCCGTGGGACCAGAGGAACACGTCTCTATAAAAATACGATATTTAGGAAAAATATTGAATGCGGTTTTCGTGTTGGAAGCGAACCTCGATGTTGCTTGTAGCACGGGACAGAGCAACTTTTTTTTTTTCGAGTCAGGGTCGAAAGGCTTGGAGCGCAGGTGCTTACTAGTTGGCTCTACAGGACGCGCACGTGTATTTCGATGCTTGGTGTTGGCATACGACGCAGGTGGGTCGTTGACGAGGAGGCATCGGGAAGTCAGGATTCTCGGTGACTCCTAGGATTCCTTTTTGAGGTTGAAGATCGACAGGTCCTCCTTATCGGGAACCAGTGCGTAGACTGAACTTGGTCCATCCCTCTCCACATTGCTCAACGTATTTCACTGCAATGTATTGCTGAAAACTGGTGGTATGTAATACGCGACGTAACGAGATAGGTAGATTACATGACGACGTTGGTTTATTCAGCCGCACCAGGAGAACGTGAAAGGAGACAGTAAAAAGGGATGTTACAAGTCCAGTTGGATCTCGACTAGGACGTGCCTCGTGCGAAAAGGATCTTTGATGTAAATGCATGCGACCCCATACACAGCGGAAGGGTGGGATGTCGACGGTGACTTTTATGCTGTTCGTCTGGGACTGGCCATTTTCTGAAACACGTCATCGATGTACGCAGCAATCAAGTAATGGAAGCACACCGCTGGTAGTATTCGCTCAGCGTGCGATATCTCGATGGGC
>QFEM01001222.1:0-29265 GCA_003316205.1 Boletus bicolor
ATCAACAGCAAGGGCGCACCACATATGGTGAAGCCAACGTCCTTATTCCTGCAAAACTCCGGAGTTCCGGAGTTACGCCCGGAGATCGTCGGCACGGTCTTAACAGATAAACCTAAATTGTGACTTGTAGACATTGAGTTCTCTGGCCCTCATGTTTGCACCCCACCTCTTCAAGGTGTTATGACGGCCGGGAGGCTATCGTAATGGGGCCTTTGCTGAACAAGGATGTCGCTTAGGGGCGACAACGCAGTTAGCACTCAGGGGATTCCTAGGAGCACACAAGGGAGTACTCAAGGGGATTCCTTAGTACGAGGGACGAAGGAGTGCTCAAGGGGATTCCTTAGCACGGGACAAGGAGTCGTTGGTGAGACGACGATGCAGTAGCCTGAGGGTCTTCCTAGCAGGTGGGCAAGGGTTCGACTAGGGTAGGTACCCGTAGGCCGACGAAGGTTCCTTTATGAAGGAAGTACAAGGAGCAGTCACTTAATAGTAGACCGGAGACTTAGGACGACGAGTGAAGGATAAAGGCGTGGATTGCCTTAGCACAGATCGAGATACAAGGTAAATCGAAGGAGGTCTAAGCTAAGGGAATCGTATCGTAAAGAGAGGGTTTATATACCCCTGGATACGCGCACGGGCCAGGTGCGGGATATTGCGGGATCGGGATAAACCGTGGGATAACGCGTATGGAACCGGGAGAAGCACGTATCCTGTGTTATCGTATCAAGCCGGATCAGAAAAGGAAGAGAAGTGAGGACACGTGCATGGAGCATGTGAAACACGTGTCTGGTTATCGTGAGAAGAATCAACGAAGCCGTGAGACAATAGGAAGATACCTCCGGTATGGAATAGGGGAAGCCAGAGGCGGAGAAAGGGAAAGAAGTCCAAGGGACGAGCGAGTGCACGAAGTATGCGTACACCAGGCGTTGGTAGTACAAGGATACTGAGTAGACGTAGCAAATGGAGAAGAGAAAGAAAAGAAATAGAGAGTCGTAACACAAGGTAGGATCCATAGTTGTGCACATTTTCAAGATTCTTGGCTGATTTACTATACAGCCTATCTCTTTGTACTCTATGGACAAGATTGATGCTGTGCTCGAGTTCTGGAATGTATCCATCATCGCTAATCACATCAAAGGTCAAACCAAGAATGCATAGTTCATCATCATCTCATTGAGGTATGTTGGTCACTTCTTGCTCTTTGCATCCTTTGCTGGAGACCTGGACATGGTATTATTGATAAGAGACAACATGTTTGAACCAAGCCATCAACTGATTGGGATTTACAAAACTGCAAACATGACTCAAAGTACGTTCCTATTCATCCCCCCTCTACATGCATGCTGATTGTCATGCTAGGTACCACAATTGATAATCATGTTCTTGTCCCTACCAAAGTTGTGACATCTGTGATAACCTCTACTACATGACACATGTTTATCTATGTGGTGCTTGTAAATGCTCTGCTGATTTGTTATACACATGTGCCTCCCTCTCTTTCCTGTATTGCTAGATGATTTGTACAGTGTGATATCACTATAATGATACCTGATTCCAGTTTTTCATGATGGAATCACCAAGTGACAGGTTGTGCAGAAAGTGTGTGGTCAGACAATCAAGGTTCTATCCATCAAGCCACCAGATACATAATCCCCTCTATGATACATGGAATACCATCACAAGATCCAACAACACTATTCAGATCACTAATTTCCCCTGCTCGCAATATGCCTCTGCAACAGCTCCCCAAGCATGTGTTTGCCCTTTCAAGGTGAATGTATGTGCAACTGCTTCTGTCTTTCCCAGCCATGGAGGCTTAGCACGACCATCATTATTCATGGGAAATGCTAATCTATGTTTGGCTCTGAACCAAGGATGACAGAGAGCTTCTCAGGGTTGGAGTCAGTGAGAGGGTTCATACATGAGGAAACAGTGGGTGAGGTCAAGTGGGGAGGGAATCAAGTCAGGGAAGGGTGTGTGTATGCATGTGTTGAGGGTGAGGGAGAGAAAAAGGCTCAAGGTGGAGGAAGGTAAGTTGGGAAGGAGGGATAACAAGTCTAGTGTGTCAATGTTGATGAAGAAGACTTTGCTTCATTTGGGAGGGTCAGAAAGCAGAGAGATTCTCATGGTCCTTGTCCTTGGCAGTTTGTAAATGAAGAGAGGTGAAGAATTCGGAAAAGGTGACACCAAGACTCCATGTGTTGATGGCAAAGGCATTGTATGTCCGCAGACTGAAAAGTAGCTCTGGGGCACGATATGGGCTAGGCATGCACACAGTGAGTTAGGTCAGAACCTAACAGAATATGCAAAAAATAAAACATCATGTATGTATGCCATCAACACTTCAAAGTACATTTGTGCTGTTGATTCAGGCCACAAGTCTCTTGATTTTGCAGTGGTATCTTCACCACCTCAAAAAGTGATCACAAAATTGATAAGTTGTGCATGCTCCAAGGACATGGACGCTTGTACCTCAACCTGTGAATCGACCAGTGATTGGCTCCAAGTGGGTGTTTACCAAGTGTTACGACTTCTCTTTTCCTTCCTACATTTGCTATGTTTACTCTCTCTTCTTGTATTACCAGCACCAGGACCATGTATCCTCCGTGCCCTAGCTCACCCATTGGACTTCCTTCCTTTTCTTTACCTCCAGCTTCCTCTCACTCTATACCAGAGGTATATTCCACTTGTCTCACGGCTTCAATGATTATCCCACAATAGTCGGACACGTGTTTCGCATGATTCATGCACGTGTCCATGCTTCTCTGTTCCTATTTGTTACAATACACAGGATATGTGCTTCTTCCGACTCCATACACATTATCCCATGGTTTATCCCATTCCTGTGTTATTCCACACCTGGCCCATGCGCATATCTGGGGCTATATAAACCCCTTACTTTATGCTACGATTCCCTAGCTTAGACCTCCTTCAAGTTACCTTGAGCACCCCTCTTGTACCTCACCTCTGCTAGGCAATCTATACCTTTTCCATCTTCAGGATCTCTCTAAGTCTCCGGTCTACTTCTAAGTGACCGCTCTTGTTCTTCCTTCCATAAGGAACTTTCGTCGGCCTACGGGTCTCCACCCTAGTCGAACCCTCTGCCCTTGTCAACCTATGGGCTCCCGCCCTAGCCGACCCCTTGTCACCCACATGTAGGAAACCCCTAGCATGTACCTCCTTTTTCTTGTACATAGGGAAGACCCTAGTATACACCACTTTGTTTGCCTGTAGGAAAATCCTAGGTGATACTGCGTTGTCGCTCTCCAAGTGACTCCTTAGTCTGCGAAGGCCTCATTACGATAGCCTCCTGGCCATCATAACACCAAGAAGTATCACACTGATGGCTCCTTTGAGCACTACAAGGGTTGTTTGGTTGCCCAAGGCTTCTCCCAGTGTCCTGGATTCGAGTATCTTGAGGTGTTCGCCCCTACTGTACGCCTGCCAACCCTTCGTGTCATCCTTGCCCTTGCCGCCATCCATGATCTCTACCTTTGGTCTGTGGATGTCTCTAATGCCTATCTCAACGGCAAAATCAACTGTGACGTCTATATGGAGCAACCCGAAGGTTTTGCTGAGGGTGATCCAAAACAAACTGTTTGCTTGCTGAAGAAGGCGCTTTATGGCACCAGACAGGGTGGAAACAGGTGGAATCACAAAATGTGCTCCACTCTCGAATCCTTGGGATATACCCAGACCTACTCTGATGCAGCTGTCTACATCTTTGCTTGAGGTGATGTCCAGATCATCCTGCCTGTCTTTGTCGATGACATGACCTTTGCATCCAAGTCTCTTGATGCAATCAAACAAGCAATCATTGATCTGAAGAACCACTTTAAGCTGTGTGATCTTGGGCCTGTGACAGAGATCCTGGGTATAAAGATTGGCCATAATTGCCAAAAGCGCTCTCTCACCATCTCCCAGCGCCAGTACTGCATCGACATGCTCTCTCGGTTCCACATGGCTGATTGCAAGGCTGTATCAATACCTATGGACCCAGGTCTGTGCCTCTCACGCAATCAGAGTCCCAGGACAGCAGAAGAGCGCAACTTCATGCGATCAGTTGATTATGGGGGTGCCATTGGCTCCTTGCAGTACCTGTCCTGCACCACCCGTCCAGATATCGCATTTGCTGTAGATCAGCTCGCATCCTTCAATTCAGACCCTGGTGTAGCGCACTGAAATGCGATCAAGCACTTGTTTCGCTACATTCAAGGCACCCTGACATTTGACATCACCTATTCCCCTGATCCAACCACTCCCCAGCTCTTCACCACCTTTTCTGATGCAAATCATGGTGGTTGCAAGGACTCTGGATGCTCCACTAGTGCATATGTGGTCAAGATTGGTACTGGCATCGTGTCCTGGATGTCCAAGCATCAGCCTATCATTGCTCTCTCTACCACAGAAGCAGAGTATGTTGCAGCATGTGAAGCTGGCAAGGAGATTGTCTGGATGTGCAAGCTCCTCCAAGAACTGCATATGGACAACCAGTCAGCCATCCAGGTGGCAAAGCATCCAGAACATCATGGTAGGATGAAACATTTGGATCTTCAGTGGTATTGGCTTCAAGATGTTGTTGATCAAGGCATTACCTCGTGTTAAAGTACAACATTTCTGTTCAATTCTTGGACTTTCATCTCACACTTTGTGATTTTGCAGAGATGCACAATCAGGAGGGTGTGTTAGATTGTGATTGTGCACTTTGCAGTTTTAGAGTAGTTTTCCATATTTAGACATCAGCCACATTGTGGCTGAGTGTTTGTGTTTGTTTCCCCATACTGTCCATAGTTGGAGTTCCTCTGTCAGCACTTTTCCCAGTTTCTGACAGAGGACTCCAGCTGAGTGAATCCAGCTGTCAACATATGGCATGTATGGCATCCAAAAGCTCAAATTCTGTGATCTTTGGGATAGCTGTTGGTTGATCAGCAAAATGATTTTGAATGTGAGGGTTAGGGTGTATAATGCATGTAACATTCAAGGTTGAGGGAACATATATTTGGATGGGAGAGGGAAGCGAGAACGGACTTTCTTGACAATATTGTGACTCATGAGGCTCTTTGGCATATGTCATAGTGGATGTCTTGACAGCAATGAACCAAGGGCCATCTTGCAAGTCAAGCTCAATGTGGGTCACAATAGATGCAGGACCTTCAGATATGATTTCCTGGGAGTGACGAGGATCATCAGTACCTAGACTTGCATTGCTTGTCTGTCTACTCACAGCATTGTCATCATCGCTGTAAAAGGTTATTGTTGAGGATTTCTCTAAGTACTCCTTGCTGACCTGAGGGTAGATGATGGTACTTCTACACAACTGTGTAAAAATAATGACTTTTCAATCCTACCTATATACATGACAGGCAGTGTTGAGAGGTATGGAGGATATGATTAGAGTCATCCAATCGCAGCAGAAATGGATGTGGTATGAGGGTCAGTGAAACAAGCAAAGAATCTTGCAACTTGAAAGAAAGGCACATGCTCAAGATTGTGCATGAACACTACAAATGCAACACAAGCGACATACATGCCACTGCCCCATATAGCACAGCATTACTTAATGCCACATTACCTATGTTCCATATCAGGAGGGGTTACCCATCACATTTAAATGATGAATTATTTGGTAAGCATGATGTGGCTTTGATGTGATTGTTCCACAAGCCCATCCACTCTCCATAGCCAACGCCCCTAGCAATCACCCTGCCTACCACCTCACATATGCATGTGCAATGTGTTATCCAGGAATACCCCCCTTATTTTTCCCTGTGCTCCTGTCAAACAAAAATTTGGAATGCTTGGATGCACTGTGTTTTTGGTTTTCCCATAGAATAATCCACTTATTTTACACCCTTCTTTTTCAATTCCCACCCCTGCTTTTGTCATAGATTTGGATATCCTTTATTTCACCTCTCCATCTCCATTGAGCCATAGCCTTAGGATGCTCCAAGTCAGACACAGCATCTTTTCTGTTTTTTGATTTCACTCTCTTTTGTGTGTATCACATATAAAACAGCTCCTTTTTTTTCACTCAACCATCTCCATCAACTTTGGCATGCTTGGATATCCTGACTTTTCCATCACTGGCTGCTACAGGTGTTGCTTTGCAAGTATGTCCATGGTATGTCCAATAAAGCTACACCCCTACACTGGACTGATGTGATATAGACAACATCCCCCAGCTTGGCTGCCATCCACATCCTATTGGTTAGCATGTGCAGCTGTATTAATGAGGCCCTTCTCCAAGAGCTTAACCATGCTGCATTTGGGGCTGGCAACTTTGAATGGCCTTCATTAGACGGCCTTCCTCTGGTCCCTTCCTTACCTGGCAGTTTAGGGACTTTTGAACCCTCTGTGTCTCAACCAAAGTCCTCAAACATTCCCCTTCATGAAGGTGGTGGCAAAAAAATTGCCAACAAAGTTCACCACCAAAGAAAACATGCCTTGGTGAAGTTCACCAACCCAGGTCAATCTCAACCCTTGATTTCCAAAAAAACACCCTAAACCAACCTCAATCATTGTGGACTTCAACACTAAGAGCCTGTCAGCAGCAGAGGGTGCCTTTGTGAGCCTCTGGCAGAAATTTGGGCTGGTGAAGGAAAAGACCCTCTTGGAGTTAGTTGACATGGGCCTAGAGGTTGTTAAATGGGATGGGTGGTAGGTTGGCTTCCCAGTGGCATGCATTCATATGACAACCCAGCATTTTGTAGCATGCTAATTTCCATTCTTGATGAAGAGGATTGAATTATGGCAGTGCTTGCTGGTTGACCCATGGTCAATGATTGGGATGACCTTCATGCCTGTACATATAAGTGCACTGCTGTAGAAGGAAGGGGGCAAGGCTCATTCAGCTTGTTCTGAATGCAGGAGTAATTTTACCTCCCTCTCCATTGGTGTTTCTTATGGAGGTGGGCAGCAGGTGTGATGCAGCCAACTCTTCTCTACACCATGTTTTGTTGATAAATGCAGGCCTCAGCAAATTTGGTCCATATTGGAAGGAACTTTGCTGTCATAGATGATCTCCTCAGAAATCAGGATATTCTACAGGTTGGGGGATTTATGAGTAGTTGGTGTTTAAAACCAAAGATGCTGACAGCTTTTGCTGATAAATCTTCTGGCTGTTTTGCAGCATATGCACCTAAACTGTATCAGCACTACCACAACTGCTTGAATATTCTGTTTAGTCATGACCCTACCCTTCAAAAGCCTTATATGAACAGCATCTTCCCCACCTCAACATTCAACTGCGGCCCTTGAGTTGTCATGGTTGAGCACATAGACAGCACCAATGTTCTGTTTGGCCTCTGTGCCATCTTTGCCTGTGGTTCCTATAACCTAGCTGAGGGCGGTCATCTGATCCTCTTCAACCTGGGGATATTGGTCAAATTTCCTCCAGAATCAACCATCCTTGTTCCATCCAGCACCATTGGTGGGTTGTTTTGATGAGTAGAGTATAGATTTGCACCCATCAACCTGAACCCAAAAATGCAAAGTTACTTTTGATAACTTTTGAGGAGTGTAGATTTGTACTCCAAGATACATAGACAAGTTGCAGTTAGATCATGAAGGTGCTTTTAACCTCAAAGGTTCCTGTTAATATCACATCTACAAATTCCAATATTCTGAATTGCAAATGAATCCTACCTGATTTTATTAAGGTCCATTAGAGGGTTGTACAAATGTATTGCTGACCCAACTGACTGACCTTCTAACCAACCTTGTTGATTAAATTGCCTGACCTAACTTGACTTGACACAACTCTAACTAATGTGATTGACTGGACATCTGAATGATGGACTCAACTCAACTGATTTAACTGATTGACACACCTGACTTGACCGACTAACTTGACTGACTGACTGACTCTGGTGGTCTGACTGACCCTGACTGATGTGACTGACTGACATGACAGACTCAACTTGATTGATTGACTGACTGATCAACTGACTGAGACAGCAGACTCAACTTGATTGACTGATTGACTGACTGACTGACTTGACTAACTAACTAACTTGACTGACTGACTGACTTGACTGACCCTAACTGATGTGACTGACTGACATACCTGAATGACAGACCCAACCTGACTGACTGACTTGACTGACTGACTAACTGAACTGATTCTGACTGATGTGACTGACTCATGACAGACTGATGAGTACTGACTGGCTTGACTGACCCTAACTGATGTGACTGACTGACACACTTGAATGATAGACTCAACTTGACTCACTGGCTTGAGTGACTGACTGCTGCCTTGGTGTCTCTTGTTTGATTACCTTGCTTGCAAGGTCTCTGGTGGGTCGAAATTTTTCAAGTTACACATAACACTGCACATGACATGTATCCAATAAGGTCACCAAACTAATATATATTTTGTTTGTCTTGTTTAAACTTGCAGTCAAAGAATGAACTGATGGGCATATCGACATCAATTAAAGATGTCCTGCTGAAGTGTTCTTTGGTGCTAAAAAGGGTGAAGTTGCATTTTTGGATTGATTGTGATGTCTCTATCTCCTGTGACATGCTTTCTCAATAGGGGTGTGTAAGTATCATTCATTTGTTTTCACTGGCATGTCATGCAATCTGTTTTTTCTGTCTATGATTTGAATGAAAACTGATCCTGCCAATTATATATTGTGCTCACCTACAGGGAGTGACAGTACATGTACACCTCATCTTATCACACATATCCTTCAAGAATTATAACAACTTCATGGCTGATGTTCACTCCATTCATGTTTTACATACACACACTCCATCCTCACCTACCAAATGTATGCTGATGAAGTCATTCAGGAACCTGTTGCTTGCTACCAAGAGTAAATGAATGAAGAAGTAAGGCATCTATCTGTCCAGGTTTTGATGGGGTTTTTTTTCCAGAGCTCAGTCTTTTATCCAGCCCTGTTTTTCCCCTGCAATGTGTTCATAATGTCTCGTGACTGAAAGGTTTCAGACTGTTCTTGATTTTGTAATGTCAGATTTCACACACTCCATGTAAAAGTACTACTGACCATTCTTGTGTCATGTTCTACATTCTGTGTAACTACATTCTGTGCTTTCACCTCATAAACCTCTCATTGCCCATGCTTCTAATCAAGCAAGGTTTCTGCTGATGAAGTTGGCATTTTCCAAGCGAAACAATATGATCGGAATTCAGTAGGTAGCACTTTACTCATTAATTGTGATTGAGTTTGTTGACATGTACAATTTTTGTCCCCTTTCCTTCAATACTCTTGCTAAAGTGTTGTAGTCCACTGAATGGGTATTTCCATGTGAATAGCATTCAAGAATGCCCACTCTCCTGGCATCCTCCTTGTCAGTTCCTTAACACTGAGCTCACTATCATGGAATCTTACTGTCTTACACCCAATATTTACAAGGATGTCTATAACACATTACCATCTATTTGTTAAGACCGGGTCAACTCCAGTACAAACTCTGGAACTCCAGAGTTAGTTTGAGGGGATCAGGACATTGGCTTCACTGTGTGTGGTGTGCCCTTGCCAGAGTCCTTGTCCTGGATTTATGGAGAGTTGGAGTAGATCGGAGGGAGACTAAAGGTTGTTGATAACCCAAAGTCAAGTCAGAGGTAGTCAGAGAAGTCGTCAAGACTTTCAGACAGAGGGTCAGAGAGAGAGGAGTGAGTCTAAGATGATATTCGAACTAAGGTTACAAGTCTAGATGGGAGACTTTATATATAGAGGGGAGATATGAGGTGGAGAACTAAAGTCCAGGGATAAGAGTATTTTCTAGGGTACAAGTATTTTCTAGGGTAAGTATGTATCAAGATGGAGACATGTAACCAAAGGGTTGACGGGTAACTACAGTAAGTCAGGGAGGATGGGAATGAAAGGGTACAGGATAAACAGAGTGTAATGAGAGTATTGGAAATGGTTTGTTAAAGGGTATATGAGTTGGAGAGAAACTCCGGGGGCTCAGAGATGCAATATGGTAGAGATAGGCCCGGAGTTGGCCAATAAAGAATTGGAGATGACAGAGTTGGACTTGTGGAATTTTTGGGATATGACACTATTCTATCTTGCTTTGCTCTCGCATGAGTAGAGTATGAGACTGACTTCATTCACCAGCCTGGTTACAAGGGCACTTGGGGTTACAAGAATGTCATCAGTAATTGACTATATGAAACCATCATCATTGGGGAGATAAGACCTCCATTGTGTGGTATCTGATTCTCTGCCAGAGGTAATCATTACATGGGTTTGTTTCTAAAGGTGATTCTTTAAATAACATGACATGGTGTTAGGACTGTGCTGACAATCTTCAGACATAACTCTGGAACTCTGGAGTTTGTAGAGATAAGGACATTGGCTTCACCATATGTGGTGTGCCCTTGCTGTTGATCAGGTCCTTGGATTTCAGAGTGGAGGTTTGGAGGTGAACAATATGATTGACTGAGGTTACGAGGTTGGAGATGATCAGAGGGAATAACCTGGTGTCTAAGTCAATTATCTAGCTGAATTACAATGGTAGATACAAAGGTTTATATATGGAGGTGAAATGGGAGATTGAATATTGAAGTCTAGGGGTCCATGTATTTTCGGGGGTCCAAGTATTTTTGAGGATAGGTAACAAGATGCATAACTAAATAAAAGCTAGGGAGGACAGAGGTAAGATCAGGGATGATGGAGGTAATAAGATGTAGGAAGGACAGAGATATGAGATGCAGGGGAGATGGAGGTATGTGAGTATTGGAAATGTACATTAGAGGATAAATGAAGGGAAGGTAACTCCAGAGGTCCAGAGTTGCAATATACATGAAACTGAGCTGGAGTTGGTGAGTAGGTCACTGGAGATGTTGGAGGTGTTGGAGGTGGACTCATGGATTTATGGGATATGACACATGGATATAAAGCTGACTACCAATCTAAGCCAATCTACATTAACAGCAACATGTGGATGAAAAATCTCTTCATGCTTGGTAAACCTGCTGATTGCCCTCAACAATTCAGTGATTTTTTTGATAACAAAATGACAACCCTTGGTAATATTATAGACATTGACAACCAAGACAACAGGATCTCCAAATAAGATAATCCAGATCTTCATTGCTGACTTTGTGTTCATCAACTTCTTAAGCCCATCATGATTAAATAATGGATTTCTTTTGCAGGAAGTGATACTGGATCTTATCCTGACCACATCAATGTTGTCACAGATGCTAACTCTGGCTTAATGCACCAACAAATTCCCATCTTCTGAATACTAACGTGGATGGGTCAGGTGGAATCACAAATCCAACAGTTGGGAGACGTTAGGCTTGCAGCATACAAAATAGGATGTCACCTGCTTCAGGAATGTCTACCATCAGACTAAGTAGAAAGAGAACATAGTCAGCAGCTTAGTAACATTGAGTGCTTCCCAATGTTGGTTATATTAGACAGGGATGAATTAAAACAATATGTCTTGCCTTGGATGGTTGGAGTTATTTGTACCATTACATTCACTTACTGAGTAGAATGGTACAGTGAGAGCAAAGATGGTGCTTTACTTTGGAAGTCAGGATGACTGTGAGGATCAGAAATATAATTGAGTTATAGCAGAACATATGTTTTGATTGGTCCTTTCACATAATGAGCTTGAATGCATTTTCTGTTTTGTGGAGGTTGAGTAATCAATCCTAGAGAGACCAATGAAAGACAGATTTGGGCTTTGGAGTAGTGTCAAGAAACAATGGTAAGGCTCATGGCAAATGAACTGTGCCCTTGAACTTTATGCTTCAAGTTGTCATCCACCTGCCATCAGAATGTTGTGCTGATTACTTATCCTCAGTTGATCTTAAGTATTGGAAGAGATATTTTTTGTCATCGTAGGTTGAACAGCATGATAAACATGGTACATATTGTATAAACCCAAAACACACATCACTCATGCCACCCCCCTCCTTGTTCCGGTGATATGATTAGAGGGTGTATACTAGCAGTGAAGAATCAAAGGAAATAATTAGTCTATCTGGATCTCCTGGTAACTGCATTGATTAGGCATTTAAAGAAACACATTTGAGAGCTCTCCAAGTGTTGGACCCCTTCCTCCACCTTGCCCAGTCATGTGGACAGCTCCATGCTTCAATGGTCAAGGCTGCATGAACTATCAAGCAGCTCTTGCAGTAAGTTATGTTTCTTTGACCAAGTTCTTGTTATGGCAGTTTGAATTGCCCCAACTTGGAGACTCAAGAGCCCCAATCCTTTCTGCTTGGCTGGCCACCTCCCTTTCCAGAATAGACATTCATTGCTCCACAATGGCTGATGTTTGAGCAGCAATTGCATCTTTAGAGGAAAATCAAATTGAGAGAAAACAGTGGCAAACTTTGTAACAAAAGACTTTACCTGGCTTCATTGCAATTCCTCTGACTCCAAAAGTGTTGGAGGAGGTGTCTTCTGATGCTACTGATGTGGTGGTGCTTGTTGACTCTTTGGAACCCATTTTAGCCCATGTACTGCACTGGGGTCCAATAAACTCAAGAGTGTGTTTGACATTAAGTACCTGGTTTCAAACCATAAAGAGAAAGTCGTATGCCGGCCTGATTAGGTCGCAACCCTGGGATATGGGAGTTACTGTTTTCTGTTTCCACAATGATGACTCCACTCCATCTCCCACTTGAAACAAAATAAGCTATGGCTATTCTTTTGGTGTGTGTGGTGATTGTTAGCTCCTGATCCCCTTCAAATCTACTGAATTGTTTGTGTCAGTGTCTTCGAACTGCAGATGTGCATGTACAGGCGGATCATGGTGCTAATTTCATCTTTATGCTTGTCAGTGAGATCTAGACATTGCTTGTTCCTCACTGTTCTGAGAAACAGGTAAGGACATCTAATAAGCCCTATTGGCCCTTTTTGAAGTGTCATGTTGTAGATCACTACAATCTCATCTGCATCATCACCATTGGTCTACATACTGGTGAACACCTCCCTGCTGGTTTTTTAGCCTAAGAAGACATCAGCTATGTAGATCAACTTGATTGATGGACAGTTCTTCATTTTGATTTTGATAAAATCATCTTTGATTCCACTGCTGTGTAGGTACACATTGATGGTCTTGGTTGTCATGCCAAGTACCATAGTAAGTTGGATAGCAGATAAGTAGTGGTGGCAGTCACCTCTCATTTGGTCTATTATTTTGTATCCTCACTAGGGGCTTGTCTCACTTTTAGTAAATGCAGCTTTTTAAGTTGATGCCCTTCATCCATGATGGGTGTCTTTGCACTGATAGTCATTATGTCCATTCATACAGCAGCCATTACTCGTTGCTTTGGCAACATAGAGCTTTGTGAATGTATTCTCAATCTCCTTCTATTACCATCTCTCATGGCTTTCACATCTACCTCTTGCAACAATCAGGAGGCATTCATCACTCTATTATCTCATCGACTCTGTCTTGTTGCTTGATTCTTCATGTCTCCTCAGCAGTTTCTCTTTTCCCTTCATTCAGCCCATGCCATCATCTAAGGATCAGCTCCTCTCAGTCTCCTGTTCGTAGTAGAGATGAGTTCCCAGAGCTCTAAGGATCTTGACATGTATGTTGGGCATGGATGGCTGGCACTGCTGGTCAAATCTTGGATGTAGTGGGTTTCTCTCATTGCAATTTTGATTTTAGTTATTGATTCTCTTCCAATGCCATTCACTCTGTCACCTCCCTTTGTTGTGGCACTGTTAAAGTGAACCTCATTGAATCTTGTACATGATTCCTGCTCACCCCTATATACAAATTCCACCTTGCCACAATAATGAACTATGTTTCTATGGACACAATTTTCTCATCTTACCCATCTCCATATGGTGTTCAAGAACAGAAATGTGTTTGTTTCCACTCCCGATGTCCTTCACATGTATTATGAGCAGGGTTTTATGATTCATTCCATGATGCAGGCTTGGCTAACTAATCATCAGTTTGGAATTACACCACACCTTTGTGGACATGCAGCTGCCTGCTCCCAGACCTGCAGATCTTCCTCTGACAAGAGTTGTTTGTATGTAATCCCCCCATACCATTTCATCCACAGTTTACACAATATAGTATGCAACCAGGCTGAGGGGCCCCAATGGAGATAGGCATGCAGCAGGCTGCACCCACTCCCAAGGCTGACATAAGGACTTGCTTCTTGTGTGGAAAGCTGGGCCATATTAAGCCTGACTGCCCCTCTAACCCCTACTGTCATCTGTCTTGTCTGCTGCTGCAGTGGCAACAATTCATCTGGGATTATAATTCCTGACAGTACATCATCACACCCCAATATGACATATACCAGCAGGTCCAGGTGGCCCAACATTACCCTGGTTGTCCCCTTCTCACTCCCCCAGCTATGGCAGCTGTTGTTACCAATGCCAAACAAAGATCTTACATATTGGAAGAAACAGAAGCTTACTATTAGGATAAATTCAAAGTTGAAGCCAAGCAACATGCAGCTAAGGCTTTAAAAGGCAACAGCATGTGAACAATGAGGGTGTTTATGTGCCTGAACAATTTATTTCTTGTGCTGAATTTGTATTTCTAACCTTTCAGTTGTATTACATACTATGTCTTTTTCCTCCATATAAGGGCATCTCAATTGAGCATGGCACTGGAGTTTAATAATAGCGTGCTTGATTCCCTTATAAAACAACAAAAAATGTCTTCTATTTATAAACCCCTCGATTCTAAGGTCATCATGCACTGTACAATGACATTGTCATTTGGCAGAGAGTTCTTGCTTGAGACTGTCGTATGCTATTGGCAAAACAGCCAGTGGGAAGCATTCCAGTTCAAAGCTTTCTTGAACTCTGGGGCCTCTCACACTTTCATTGATCATGATTACATTCACCATCATGGCATTTCCTTTTGGAAAACCTGATTAAGATACATAATGAGGACAGCTCTGAAGGAGCTATTGGCCAAATTAGGCATGCAGTAACCTTGATCATGGAGATTGCAGGACACTTCAAAACCATTAACATCTATATTTCTAAAATTGGGACTTATCACATGATCATTGGGTATGACTGGCTTTATTGCCACAATCCCATGATTGATTGGACCCTTCAAACTATTTCATTCCTATGTTGTACTCAGTATTGTAAAATTATGGGACTTGGATTCCCGATCCATGGATCTTCTCTTGCTCACTTATGTACTATAGAGGAAGGACTAAAGGAGCAGGTACCAGAGACCTACCACGAGTTCTTGGATGTGTTTTTGAAGAAAGAATCCAAATGCATGCCCATCCACAAGCCTTGGGATCATAGAATAGATCTTAAGCTGGACTTTGTTCCAAAGAAGGGTCAGGTAATACCACTCTCTGATACAGAAATGGACAAGGTTTGCACATTCATTGACAAAGAACTCAAGAAGGGATATATCAAACCTTCTAAATCTCCACAAACATCACCGGTATTCTTCATTCCAAAAAAAAGATGGAAAAAAGCATATGGTCATTGACTATAGATATTTAAACAAGAGTACTATCAAAAACTCTTATCTGCTTCCACTTATTCCACAGTTATGTGATTGATCAGCTAAAGAATGCTGACATGTTCACAGCCCTAGATCTTCAATGGGGCTATAACAATATATGGATTAAAGAAGGAGATGAGTGGAAGGGTGCCTTTGTTACCCCCATCAGGCATATGAACCCATGGTTATGTATTTTGGTATCACTAACTCTGGTGCAACATCATATGGTCTTCCTATGTTCCCACACACACAGAATGCAATCTTCCTGGCATATCACATAGGCATGACATCCACTTGTGAAACTGTTTGCACCTTGGACCCAGTGGCAAATGAACACCTCCTCACTCCTATATCCTGGCAGCCTACTGTATATCAGCACCTGCCATCACTACCTTCTTTGCTGATGATTCAACCATTGGCACTGTTAAGACTGGATCAACTCTGGTATGAACTTGGAAACTCCAGAGTTATGTATGAGGAGAAGGGACTTCAGCTTCACCATATGTGGTGCGCCCTTGTCAGAGTCCAGTTGTCCCAAATTTACAGAGACTGTTGGAGATGGTCAGAAAGAGACTGAGGGTCAGAGGAATGGAGGTGAATCTAACATGATATTTGAACTGCAGTACAAGACCTCTTGGTATGGATTTATATATGAAGTCAGAATGGGAGGCAGAGTTACTAAGTCTGGGGATATGAGTATTTTTGAGGGGAGGAGTATTTTTGAGGGTGAGTAACAAGACAGAGACATACAACCAAAGGGTCAATGGGTAACTACGATGGAGTTAGGAAGGATAGGGAAGTCAGGATACATGGTGAACAGAGGTAACGAGAATATTGACAATGTACATTATAGGATATATACAGTAAGATGAAGAGGCCACTCCAGAAATTTTGAGCTGTGATAGGTGTTGGCACATCTAGTACTGAAGATGCCAGAGTTGGACTTGTAAGAAATATGGGATATGACAGGCACCTCCATCACCTCTCCTTATGTGCATAGCATTTCACCATTTGTGACCACCTGGCTAGTTGCTGTTATGACGGCTGGAAGGCTATCGTAATAGGGCCTTCGCTAGCAAGGGAGTCGCTTGGAGAGCAATGATGCAGTATCACCTGGGGGTTTCCTACAGGCAAACGAAGTGGTGTACACTAGGGTCTTCCCTATGTATGGGACAAAGGAGATACATGCTAGGGGTTTCCTACATGCGGGTGACAAGGGTTCACTGGAGTGGATGCTCGTAGGTGACAAGGGACGAAGGTTCCTTTAGGAAGGAATAACAAGAAGTGGTTACTTAGAAGTAAACTGGAGACTTAGAGAGGAAAAGGCGTAGATTGCCTTAGCAGAGGCGAGGTACAAGAGTGGGTACTCGAGGTAACTTGAAGGAGGTCTAAGCTAGGGAATCGTATTGTAAATGAAGGGTTTATATAGATCCAGATATGTGCACGGGCCAGGTGCGGAATAACATGGGATCGAAGTAAACTGTGGGATAACACGTATAGAATCGGGAGAAGTGCGTATCCTGTGTTATCGTAACAAATAGGAACAGAGAAAGAAGAGAAGCATGGACACGTGCATGGAGCATGCAAAACACGTGTCCGACTATTGTGGGATAATCAACAAAGGCATGGGACAAGTGGAATGTATCTTTGGTATAGAGCTAGAGGAAGCCGAAGGCGGAGAAAAGGAAAGAAGTCCAATGGGTGGGTGAGGACATGAAGGATACGTGGTCCAGGTGCTGGTAGTACAAGTAGACTGAGTAGACGAAGCAAATGTAAGAAAGAAAAGAGAAGTCATAATAGTTGCATGGGAGCTTCCAACTACAGCAAATCAGGCTTTAAACAGCTCAATCAATACATCACCCATCCATCCCTCATTGGACCAAGCAAGATCCCTCTAGAGGAACACCTTGAGGATCTCTCCACCAGTGTTCAAAAGGCCTGGATGGATATTAATGATGAAGACATGGTCTCTCTTGGAAAAGAGTACTATGACGAGTACCTGGAAGATGCAGGAGATTTCAGGTTCAGTTTTGAACAATTCTCACTCACCCAACTCAGACACTGATGTGTGATTTTCTTCGCCACAGAAAAACATGTTGTATACTTGTTCATCTGTTGTAGGTAGTGAATGGCCAATACTACCTTGTTACCCCTCTACATTGTGTGATAACTGTAATACGTCCTCAAGCAAAGGTAAAGAGTGTGAACATGACCACTCTGGTCTGCCTCCAGACCTATTGCTACTTGATTCAGGAGCTTCAGCTCATTTTACTATAATCTCAAAGACTTTGTTGAGTACGCCAAGTATAAACAGCCTCAATTCTTGCAAACTGCAAATGGAAAAGCACCAATACTGGGTGAAGGCACTGTTATCGTTGAGTTTGAAGGCAATCCTGTGCATTTATTGCCAGTGGTTTATATGCCTTAATGTAATCTCAAACTCATATCTATGGGCACTTTACTCAAAGATCATTGCATCACCATTGCAGCCTTCCCAGGTCACATTGATTTTGTCAACAAATGCTAAAAGGACTATATTGTCCTTCCACTCTCATGGCACCAATACCATGTTCTGGATCCACATGCCCTCTATCAATTCATATGCCCAAACAGTCATGGCCTCTGTGGACTATGATCTTCTTCATCACCATATGAAACATCCTTTTAAAGATGTTCTCAAAGCTGTGCGAAAGTATCTAAAGGATTTCCCAGACATTGAAATACCAAAACATGATAAAATTCGTTCTGGATGTCAACTAGGCAAACAACCCAATAGGGCATTCCCTCATACTGAGTGAAGGACAATCATGCCATTGAAGCTGATTCACTCAGACCTTAAGTCTTTTGAGGTGGAGTCCTATCACAAATATAAATATGCCATTGTCTTCTATGATGATTATATCTCAATGGCATGGGTTATATGTTTGCACTCCAAGGATCAGGCCTTAATGGCCATTAAATAATTCTTTTTGTACATCTACACCCAATATTAAATCTGATGCCAGAAGTGAATTCACTTCCAAGGCATTTGTAGATTATTTGTGGGATAATAGTATTCACATTCATCAGTCCATCCCATATGTGCATCAACAAAACGGTCATGCTGAGTGATTAATTCACACTTTAATGGATAAGGCACAAACAATGCATCTTCATGGTTGTCTACCTGATTCCTATTGGGAGTTTGCAATTCTGCATGCAACTCACATATATAACATCATGCCTATGAATAGACTTCAATGGTGTACTCCCCATGAGCTACTCAAGGGGGAGAAACCTTTGGTCTCACACCTAAGGATTTTTGGATGTGGTGCCTATGTGCACCTTCCCAATAAGACAAGACAGGGCAAGCTGCAGCCTAAATCACAGCTTACAGTTCACCTAGGCATTGCATCTGGAAGTGTTATAATATGAACATTTTCAAACTTTTTTGGACTTCAACATTTCATCTTTCCAATCACGTGATCTGTGCACATGACTGTGGGAACCAGCACATGACTAGGTCCAGAACCAATGACATCATACCTCATGGTACCCACGCCCTTTTAATTTCTGCTCTTCTCACACAGCCCCTTTAATCTCTGCCTCTTCTTTTCCCGTGCCTAGCTTCTCACATTAGTCTATTTATAGTAGTTCCTCTCATGCATAGCATGGTCTGTGCGTGCACCTGTAACATATATAAGCTAGTACCTTTGCCACTGGAATCCCCAGTCTAATCCACTTCGTTGTTTGCTCTACTGGTCATTGCCTGGAGAACTTGTTCTTCCTTGTAGGCCTGCATCAACCAGATCTGGACTTCTCCTCCATCCTCTTCTCTTACTTCGCCAGGACCAGTGTAGCCTGAAAGACGTCGAGCCTTGTGGTGTTTATTGTCATTCGCAATAGTATCATAACAGGAAGTTCACAGAACTATCTGTTCATGTGATCTAATAACTCCTTGCATACCTTAGCATACGCCGTGTTTAATGAGAACCTGTTCCCCAGGTGCTCAGGAGCTAGGCCTCACAAATCTATCAGTCATGCTCTAAGAAAGCCTCATAATGCAGAGGAACATCCCTCCAATGCATCTGAATCAGAGGATAAAACAGTGTTAGCCCCACCACTTTCACAACCTGAGTGACCTCATATGCCAGTTTGCAATCTCACTCCACCACCACCTCCTGTTACACCCCCTCATGCTCCAAGACCACCTCCCACTGGTCCTCCGGCATTACCCCCTCGTCACGTCATGAGCAAATTTGTCACCTCCCAACTTGACCTGGAAATGTTTATGGTGAACATTGCCATTCTATGGAACAAGTCAAGGACATTAAAAAGGCTTCCACTTGGAAGAAATTAGTTGGTGAAGAGAAGGAAAAGGTGCCAGAGACTCCTAATGTCCCTGGTGGCCTCCCTCTGTTGCCGACTCTTTCTAAGGACAATGTTGAGCAGATTACCAGTGAAGGGGGAGATGCTCTCATCAATTTTCTCTGTTCTCATGCAATCCCATTTGTGCAGTCATCTAATTCTCCCAATTATTGGGAATGGTTCTTTTGGAACATCAATAAATTTCCTGCACCAGAGCAATCTGCATGGCAAAAGGTTTGTAACACTGAGCTTGAAATGCTCAAGCAATAAAAGGTTTGGGAAATAGTTAATCACCTTGGTAATCACAAGATTATCAAAAATTGATGGATCTTTGATATTAAATCTGATGGCCGGAAATGCACATGATTAGTAGCAAAAGGTTTCTCTCAAGTTAAAGGACTAGACTATGATCAAATATTCTCGCCAGTTGTGTGATTTGAAATGGTGCAATGTATGTTTGCCCTAGCTGCCATCAATGGCTGGCACCTCTCAGGACTTGATGTCTGATCTGCCTATTTATATATATGGCATTCTGGAAGAAGAGCTCTATATGGAGTTTCCAGAAGGATATGCCCCCTCCAATCTAAAAGGCAAAGTACTCAAACTCCTTTGCACCATATACAGCCTTAAACAAGCTGGCATTACATGGTGGCATGCACTTGACACTTCCATGAAGGAATTAGGATTTGAACAGCTCAAACTGATGCCAATCTGTTTGTGCACAAGCAAGGAAATGACATAGTACTTGCTATAATATATGTCAACAATGCAATCTTTTGTGGTTCCTCAAAGAGCTTGGTTGAAAGACCCAAGGCCACTTTCATGAAAAAGTGGGAATGTCACAATCTCAGGGAACCATCTGAATTCCTCCAAATGAATATACATCAAGAAGGTCACTGCATTATAATCGACCAGTGGAATTACCTTGACAAAGTGCTGGAACACTGTGAAATGATCAACACTAAGCCAGTATGCACTCCTCTACCACAGGGATATTACCCAGTGAAGAATGATGGTCCAGTGAACCTAGAGCTACATACTCGGTTCCAAACAGTAATTGGATCATTATTATACCTTATGATTGGCACTCAGCCTGATATTTCTTATGCCATGACTCAATTTGCCCATCAAATAGCCAACCCATCACATGAGCATCTTGAGAAAGCTCTCTATATCTGCTGCTACTTAGTCAGCACTAGTGATTACTCACTAGTATATGATGGCAATTCTGGCAAAGGCATTATTGCCTGCACTGACTCTGACTGGGGTCAAGATAAAATTACCAGTCACTCACAAACAGGTTATTACCTTAAGTTAGTGAATGGAGTGTTTTTGTGGAATTCACATTTGAAAAACACCACAGCACTGTCTTCTACTGAAGCAGAATACATGGCTCTGAGCAATTGTTCTCACCAAGTTGTGTGGATAAAACAGATGTTTAAAGAAATCAGGTATAACCTCAAACCCATTCTCATCTGTGGTGACAATCAAGGATTGCTATTTATAGCTGAAAATCCTGTTACCAAAAAATGATTCAAACACATCATGATAAAGTACTACTTTGTTCGTGATGCAGTTATGACTTTTAAACAAATCAGTCTATTCTACAGTGGCTCAAAAAAGTGTTCCAATGTTGAGTTATTTTGGAAAGACTTGACATTTGAAAAGAAACCAGAATGAATTAGCTCTAATCTCTGCAGGGTCATTGATAGCCCTAACCCTTGCCCTGAATATGAGCTACTTATTATGTGATTTGGTTGTCATGGCATTGTAATATAACCATTTCAAAATGACATGTCATTGGGACACTTTTTTGGCCCTGATATTATTGGCCATTATTTAGTAAACAACATAAGCTCTTGATAGATGCTATGCTTCAACCCTGATTCATTATGTAACTTACATAATCCTGAGTGGCATAAAAGGCACAGATACCACCCAGGGAACTCCATTTCATCATGAGACCCATTTCTGCCTCTGCTAGAGCCAATATTCTTTTTCTCTCTGAATCTGGTTTTTTTAGTAGGCAGATATCCTCCAAAACTGGTTTAGGAAAGTCTACTGTGGCCAGGGTTATCAAAGAAATTCATCCAGGCCAGGAAAACATCAGATTGGGATGTCCTTCCAAGCTCTCTTCTGCTGACAAGAAGAGAATTGTCTCCAGTATTATCTCTGGCAAGGCTGAAAATGCTGTTCAGGCAACCCATCTTATCAATTCTGCCCTCTCCTCTCCTGTCTCTTGCCAAACTGTTTGCAATGTACTCAAGTCTGCATCCCTCAAGGCTGTTGTCAAGAAAAAGAAACCACTCCTGTCTATTAAGCATAGGAAACACAGATTGGCCTTTGTTCTGAAGTATCAACATTGGACTGTGGAGGACTGGACTAGGATTATCTGGTCAGATGAGACCAAGGCCAACAGAATTGGGTCAGATGGAAGGAAATATGTGTGGAAAGTGACAGGAAAGTCCCTACAAGACAAGGAAGTACAATGTACAGTAAATTTTGGAGGAGGTTCCCTGATGGTTTGGGGATGCATGAGATGGAATGGAGTGGGAATCCTTGCAGAGGTAGAAGGGAGGATGAATGCTGAGCAGTATGTCTCCATTTTGGAAGATAATCTGCTTCCCACCATGGACAATTCTGGAATTCCTAAGGAGAGCATTATCTTTCAACAAGATAATGACCCAAAGCACATCTCTAAAAGGGCCCAGGAATGGCTGGAATCTCAAGGAATCAAGGTCCTTGATTGGCCAGCACAATTCCCAGATCTTAATCCTATTGAGCATCTCTGGCAAATCCTCAAAAAAAAAGCTCAATAGCCATACAACACTACCTAGAGGGGTTTGGGAGCTTTGGGAGAGAATTGAAATGGAATGGGGCAAGATAGAGGTTAAGGAATGTTAAATCTTGATAGAGAGCATGCCTAGAAGGCTAGAGGCAGTGATAAAAGCAAAGAGAGGGCATACCAAATACTAAATTGTAGAATAGAAATGTTGCTCAAAAAAGTGTCCCAATGGGATATTATTTTGAAATGGGCATATTATGATCACATAACAACCAAATCACATGATTAATAGCTCATATTTAGGGCAGGGGTCAGGCCTATTAATGACCCTGTACAGTTTATTGCTAATTTCTTTTGGTTTCTTTTCAAATGTCAAGTCTTTTCAAAATAGCCCAACAATGGGACACTTTTTTGAGCCACTGTATATCCCTGGGGATGACAACCCTGCAGATATGTTCACCAAGAACCTCAGATAAGTCAAATTTGAGAAGTTTAGATCACAACTAGGTTTGGAGTTCTGGAATCTCACCTTTCCTATGGATTGAGTGATTGAATATGTACTTTATGTCTGGATTTACTATGATATATCAAACAAGGGGGAGTGTTGAACATTCTAATACTCTATATGTAGTATGGTTCACATGCTCATTGTATTTAGATACAAACTCAGCTGTGCTGAGTTCTAATCAATCTTTCATTTGAATCAGCACCCATTTCATTAGGTCACTTACTAAAGGTATGTAACCTGTGTATGGCTCTGTCAGTACATGCCCCACTTCAACAGCTTTAAGAATCAGAAGCTAGAGTACTTGGTTCATTGGAGGGAATATGATGAAACAGATTGTACATGGAAATCAGCCAATATTATTAACACTGCCTCTCTGGCAGTTGCTGACTTCCATAAACAAAATCCCTCAGCCCCTGATAAACTCTGCCGACTCACAGCTTCCTCCTTCACCTCCCTCTTCTCTTCTTTTGAAAACCTCATTGAATCTGCACCTTCCATGACTTGCCTGAAATTCAAGTCTTAAAAAGGGAGTAGTGTTATAATATGAATATTTTCAAACTTTTTCAGACTTGCACCCCTTTTCTTTTCAGTCATGTGATCTGTGCACATGACCATGAGAACCATCACATAACTAGGTCTAGAACTAATGATGTCATGCCTCATGATATACAGTGGCTCAAAAAACTGTCTGCATATTTGGTCATTTTTCACTAAACATGTTATTCCCCAATAAACCCTTACTCTTACCCTAACATATAGATGTATGAAATAAAGCACTGACCCTTGGCTTTCTATCCATCAAGGTTTTAAGACATATGAATAAGAATTGATGAACTGGCAGCCATTTCAAAACAATGACTCATTCGGACAGTTTTTTGACTTTAAATTTATCTAGGTATCTAGTACTTGGTATGAGCTCCTTTGGCCTTGATAACTGCTTCAATCCTTCTAGGCATACTTTCTATCCATTTCTGACACTGTTTCTCATCAATCTTTGCCTGATTATCACAGAACAATTCCGTAGGGGCCTTTTGTGGATGTCTGATTTCATCAAAGAAGGTTTGGAGCCAGGCTAAGTGTTGTCCAGCATTGCTAAGTCCAATATACTCCAATTCCATAGTGGAGAGAGCCACCATGCTTTGCAGTTTGCTGGACCAGGAAATGGCTCTGTAATTGCTGATGAACACAAAACTGGAGGTAGAATGGGAGTTGTCCAATTCCTGGGACCAACCAGCATTGAAGTATCCATGGAAGTCCATGTCCATGGAAAGTTCTGTTCCATCAAATCGGAGTTCCATGTCCTTAGTGGCTTGTATGTACCAGAGTGCACATTTTGCCACTTCCCAATGAATGAATTTGGGCTTTGCACTGAAACAGCTAAGTGCACTGACTATGTATGCAATGTCCAGATGTGTTCCAAGCATAAGGTACATCAGTGAACCTATGACTGTCAAGTATGAAACCTGTTTTCCTTCAATAACCATCTCTGGGACAATACAGTCATCTGTCAGATCAGTTGCCAAAAGCTGGAGGCTATGTGCCATAGGAGTCCATACTGGTTTGCATGTGGACATGCCAGTTCACTTGAGGATTGTGCAGCAATATTTAGATTGGCACAAGGAGATGGTCTGGAGTTTTCAGTTTCACTTGATTTCAATTCCAAGGATGTATTTGGCTTCTCTGAGGTCATGCATTTTGAAAGCAGCAGAGAGTTTGGCTTTGACAGAGTTCATGAATTTTCAAATAGTAGTGGCTAGAAGTGTTACAACAGCCAGGAGGCTATTGTAATGGGGCCTTCACTGTCAAGGGAGTCGCTTGGAGAGCGACGACACAGTATCACCTGGGGTTTTCCTACAGGCGAACAAAGTGGTGTACACTAGGGTCTTCCCTATGTATGGGACGAAGGGGATACACGCTAGGGGTTTCCTACATGCAGGTGACAAGGGTTCGACTAGAGCGGGGACTCATAGGTCGACAAGGACAAGGGTTCGACTGGAGTTGGTACCCGTAGGCCGACAAGGGTTTCTCAAGGAGCAGTCACTCAGAAGTAGACTGGAGACTTAGAGAAGTGAATAGGCGTTGATTGCCCAACAGAGGTGAGGTACAGGAGTGGATACTCAAGGTAGCTCGAAGGAGGTCTAAGCTAGGGAATTGTATCGTAAAGTGAAGGGTTTATATAGATCCAGATACATGCATGGGCCAGATGCGGAATAACATGGGATCGGGGTAAACTGTGGGATAACGCGTATGGGGTCGGGAGAAGCGCGTATCCTGTGTGATCGTAACAAATAGGAACAGAGAAAGAAGAGAAGCATGGACACGTGCATGGAGCATGTGAAACATGTGCCCAACTATCGTGGGATAATCAACAAAGATGTAAGACAAGTGGAATGTATCTTTGGTATAGAGCAAGAGGAAGCCAAAGGCAGAGAAAAGGAAAGAAGTCCAATGGGTGGGCGAGGACACAAAGGATACGTGGTCCAGGTGCTGGTAGTACAAGTAGACTGAGTAGATGGAGCAAATGTAAGAAAGAAAAGAGAAGTCATAACAAGAAGGAGGTCATCAACATAGACAACTAGGAAACAGACTTGTCCATCCTTCCAGAATACATAGAGACATTTTTCAGCATTCAAGCAGATAAAACCAAGTTCTCTGAGTTTTCTGGGTTGGATGGGAACACCTTCCAAAAGTAACATGTATAGGTCTTCCTCCAATTCTCTGTTTAGGTAGGCTATTGAGACATCCATTTGGTCCAATTCCAAGTCATACTTGGCAGCTAGGGTAATTAGAGTGCAAATGGAGTCAAGGTTGGCCACCAGAGCAAAAATCTCCTAGTAATCAACTCCTTCCTTCTGTGTGAAGCTGCATGCGACTATTTGGACTTTGTACTGTTCCACATTTTCTTTTTCATCTCATTTGATTTGAAATACTGATTTTGAAGTGATCAGAGTTACTCCATCTGGAATGAGTAGAGTTTCATAGACATGGTTGGAGTTGAGGCTTTGAAGTTCCTCTTCCATGGCAGATTTCCATAAACCCTTGTCCACTTCAGAGTAGGCTTCCTTTAGGCTTTTCAGAAGTGATTCCTCAGGGGAGTTTGCAGATTTGGTGAATATAAAGTCTTTAATGGAGGCAGAAAATGCTCCTGGGAGTTCTAGTTTCAGAGGTTCTGGAGTAGGTTCTCGAGCCTGTGCTTCTTCTCTACGATTTTCTTGTCTTGTAGCTTCTTCCTCTAGAATGTACTCATATTCTTTGTTTTTGTTTGCTGCCTGTTATTGTCAGTTACTCCATTGAATGGGCAGAGCTTGAGCTGGGGCAGGAGCAGGAGCAGGAGCTTCATCCAATTGGAGCCAGTCTAGTTGGTTTGCCAGTTCCTCTATGCCAAGGCTAGCAGGATGTTCTGGAAGGTATTCCAGAGCTGCAGGGACATCTCCCACTGGTCTAGCATTGCGTGGAGGTGGATGGTTATCATCATCATTGTCATGCTCTGGTAAGCAGAGATGCTTTGGAATTAGGCCCTCCTACTGTCCCTCAACAGTGGGGCCATTCCATGGAGCAGATTCAGTCTCAGAGATTGTTCCAGATTCATTGAAGATAACATGGCAATTGGAGATGATGGTCTGGTGTTGAATGTCAAGGAGTTTATAGGCTTGTTGCCCATAAGTGTACCCTAACATGATACATTTCCTTCCATGTGGTTGGAACTTCCCCCCCATTGCTTCTTTGGTGTGGAAGAGAGTTGGATCAACCTGGTGGTTGAAGAAAATCTGGTAGGGAACTTTGCCTTGCAGTCTAGAGATTGGATTTCGCACGGAAATGTAAGCAGTGGTGGACATGGCATCTGCCTAGAATGATTTCAAGAGTTTGAACTCCTCTAGCATAGTGTTGGCTAGTGTGGCCAGTGTTTGATTCATGTGTTCTGCTGAACCATTTTGTTCCAAAGTGTATGGACCTTCAACGCCATGGAAACTCGAATCATCACTGAGGACACACGCCTGTATCCATCTGGACATTCGGAGTCCACCATGAAGGTCTCCGAAACTCGGAAACCCTCCATCCAGCCCTCAAATGCATCTACCTGGTGCGAACATCATTTGTCGGCCACACACAACTCCGACAACTGCCACTCCTACAAAAACTGGGTCAAGGAGTTAAGGAGTGGAGGATTTAGGAAACCGAACAAAGACAAGGAGAGGGCTAACGCGGTAAAAGGAACTCCAGATTCTCCGGATTCAGCACACATAGTTCATGAGAATGTATCTAAGTTGCTAATCCAACGCATTCACGCCTACTCCTTGTCTGAGCAAAGCGACAGTGGGAGAAATGCCCTAATCATTGACTCCGGAGCGACATCGCACATCGTTCCAAACCAATCCTGGTTCCGCATATACTGACCACTTAACCCTCCATGTCTGGTCACCCTCAGAGATAACTCCGAAGCACATGCTATCGGAATTGGAACAGTGCCACTCCTGTCACAAGTATCCCAAAACACCTTTGAGGTAATACTATCAGATGTCCTCCTGATCCTGGAGTTTCGGATATCGCTCATCTCCATAAATTGCCTTGCGTCCGCCGGTCTCTCTACTGTCTTCCCTGCAAAGTCAGACATGTGCTATGTCCGCAAAGACCGCAACACCATTCTAATTGCAGACCACAAATGCGGCCTTTATCATGCAAGAGTCACTCCGAACAACCAAAAGGAGGCAGCTCATGCCACCATTGACATAAATCTCCTCCACCAACAGATGGGACACATGTCCATTGACCGGATCCGAAACGTGGTCAACTCCAGTCAACTCCGGCCAACTCCAAGGCATTGACACACTCTCTGGAACACCTACATTCTGCGAAGCATGCACTCTCGGAAAAATGAAAAGATTACCTTTCGAGACACATGATGGACCTCAGAGCACTCGCCCCCTGGAGATAGTACACACTGATGTTGGAGGCCCAATAACTCCCCGATCGCGTGAAGGCCACAGATTTTGGTTGGTGATTGTTGATGACTTTAGCCATTTCCCTTGGATCTACTTCATGAAACACAAAAATGAAGCCCTACAGATCTACAACCAATGGAAAACTGATGTCCAAGCCCTCCTCCGGACAGAGGTAGGACAGGAGGACTTCTCCGAACTCTACACAAAGTTCATCTGGAGCGATGGAGGAACAGAATACACCAACAAAGCCTTCTGAACTCAACTCCAGACCGATGGCACACTCCTTGAAACCTCTGCTCCATACACTCCAGAGCAAAATGGCTTAGTGGAGCGAATGAACCAAACATTGGCCACATTGGCAAACACCATGCTAGAGGAATCCAATCTTCCCAAGTCTTTCTGGGCCAATGCCATGTCTACTGCCGCTTATGTCACTGCATGGAGTCCGACCTCCAAACTGCATGGAAAAGTCCCCTATCAAGTCTTCTTCAATCGTCAGGTTGACCCGACTCTGTTCCACCCCTTCAGATGTCCAGCTTATGCCTACATACCAAAGGAGCAGCAGGGGGAAAAATTCCAACCACATGGAAGGAAGTGCATCATGATAGGGTACACTTATGGGCAACAAGCATACAAACTCCTCAATATCGGACATCGGACCATCATCTCCAGCCGCCATGTCATCTTTGATGAGTCTGGAAAAATCTCCGGTGCGGAATCCGCTCCATGGAATGCCCCCACTGTTGAGGGACAGTGGGAGGGTCTAATTCTGGAGCACCTCCGCCTTCCAGAACACGACCACGATGATGATGACCATCCACATCCACCCAATCCTGGACCAGTGGGAGATATTCCCATGCCTGCAGAAAATATCCCAAACTGCCCTGCTAGCCCAGGCATTGAAGAACTTGCTGAATGTCTGAACCAACTCTGATTACATGAGGCTCCTGCTCCTGCTCCGCCTCCTGCTCCACCTCCTGCTCCTGCTCCTGCTCCATCTCCTGCTCCTGCTCCTGCTCCTGCTCCTGCACCACCAGCCATAAGACGAAGCCATAGACAACGGCAAGCAGCAAATAAAAACAGGGAGTATGAGTGTACCCTAGAAGAAGAAGCTGCAAGACAAGAACACCAGAGAGAGGACATACATGCACACGCTTTGGAGAAAACTTCAGAACCTCCGGAAAGTGATCCAGAACTTCCAGGAGCATTTACAGCATCAATCAAGGATTTTCTCTTTG
>QFEM01001236.1:0-11952 GCA_003316205.1 Boletus bicolor
CCCCCTTAGTAAGGTCAAGGCTACGACGTAGACAAACTTGGTAAAATCTAATAGGCGGGTCCACCAACCGGGGAACCAGTGATGTTGCCATAAGCGGTGTCGTCCCAGACATCTTCCTGGTCTAAGTAGTTCCGCTCATAGAGTGGGGATGGGGATTGTCGGACACAACGAGTGCGACAAGGTCCGTGGGGACGACATGGGTTCCCGGAGGAACCGGAGGACCTGGAGGAAGAAGAGCCAGATGACATCTGGCGCAGCGGGGGAACACAACGGGGAGGAGGAGAGGGGGTGCGATGATGAAGGGGGCATTGGTTGAGGATGTGGCCTAGGGCCCATTGAAGGCATGAGGAACACTGGTGGAAGGGGCAGTCAATTTTGAAATCCCAAGGCGGCCACACTCATAGCAGGTTTGGTGGGCACGGGGGCGAGTAGTGGGGAGAGGGAGACGGCCGTCTGTGCCAGTCCAGGCAGCTTTGATACGCTCCATCATGTGGGTCTCTTTGGTGGAGAGTGAGGTGTTACTGGCCGAGGAGGTAGGAGCAGAAGGTGGGCCGGGGGCGGCAATAGGCAATTCAACCTCGGCAGGGGTGACAGTAGGACGGATGTGATGAGCAATACGCTCGTGTTCTTCTTTGAGGGCACAATGGAGTTCCTCGGAGATAGGCTTGGTTTGGGTGGCAATGGCGAGGAGATATCGGCGGAGGTTCCGAAGAAACATCAACATGCCAAGTTGGTGGAGTACAATGAGGAGGCAGCACTGGATCTCCTTGGCATCGTGGTGGATAAAATGTGTGACATGAGTGCGCGTGGGATCTGCGGCAGGGACGTGGGCCATGGCGATAACATTTAGATTGGAGAGGTACGCGGTATAAAGCGTGTAAAGGGGGGACAAGACGTCCAAGTAACAGTCCACGGCAATGGCGAGGCTGGGGTCAGTGATGAGCTCGGTGAGCTCATGGATCTTGAAGATGGTGGGTGGTCCGTCTGAAAGGCAGTAGGTGTCAAAAGTCAGAGTTCCAGAGCGGACCAGAGCTCAGCTGTTGCCTAAGATGGGCAAAAACAACTAATGAATTACCTAGTAGGACCGGAGCGGACCAGAGCTACAGTACATGAGTCTCAAAGTAAATGTAAGTAAGTAAATGGTAACTCACCTCAGCTGTTGCCTAAAACGGGCAAAAACAACTGAGGTGTTTGGGCATGAAGTAAAGGGTTTATATGGTGGGTGGTGGAGGCACACTTGTACCTCAATAAGTGTCAGGGAAAGAGAACCAAGAGAAATCAGTAAGCGATGTGGTAATGTCATACAGGGAAGAAATGTGATGCTCTGGAGTTGGTAGTCCATAACTCCGGAGCGATAACGGATATCCACTACTACTCCAGAGCTCCTGCGCTCTGGAGTTCCGAATCTCCTGTCGGAGTTAGTGGTATTTTGTCAGTAGGTGGAGGTGGGGATGTCTACTGAAAGTATGGATGCTTCAATAGGAACTGGAGAAGCGACAAGACGCTCCACAGGAGGAGTAGGAGGACATTGTTCTGTAATGTCAGGTATGGGACTAGGATCATGGGGTATAAGTGGGGAACGAGGTTCCCAAACCAATGAAGGACGAGGAGAATCAAGGTCCTCATTGAGGCAGGGTTCAAGAGCCTCAGGGGCGGGCTCGAAGTCTTCGGGAAATAAAGTTTGATTTTCTTCAGGAGGTGACGGGATGGCGAGAGGTGAGACTTGATAATGACGGGTGAGGAGTTTGCCAACGGTGATGGTGGGGATTTGGTCAGTGGGGGTGAACTCAATGGTCATGGTGGTTTAGGTCTAAAGAGAGAAGATGGAGGAGAACAGGGCTTTATACTCGAGGAGAGCGGAGTCTGCATTTTTTAGATTCCGTTCTGGGATCCAGGAGTCTTCTTCCGTGGAATACCCTTTCCAACGGATCAGGAAGGAACGGCGTCCTTTGGTTCTGCGGTGATGTATGATCTTCTCGATTTTGTATTCCTCCTCGCCTTCTATAAGGTCTGGAGGGGGCTAAGGGTAGTTAGGACCGTGGGTGTCGTTCTCACGGTATGGAGTTAGAAGTGATGCGTGGAAGACCAGGTGGATCTTCCAGGTCTTCGGGAGGTGGAGTTGGTAAGTGATCGGGGACAGTACCTTTGTGACAGTAAAAGGTCCTTCCCGTTTGGTGGCAAACTTCGGATTGGCGATAGAGCGTTTGAGATTGCGTGCTTCAAGCCACACCTTATCTCCTAGGGCGAAGGGTTTAAAGGGACAACAGATTCATGCTGCCATGGTTTGGTGTGTGAGTTCGTAAGAAGCAAGGGCTTCGTCACGAGTGGCGGTGAGGGCTTTGAGCCGGGAGTCTACGGTGGGGAGGGAGGAGTTGGAGATCATGGATGGTAGGGCATGGGGTTCATAGCCCATCATCAGGAAGAACGGGAATTTCCCGGTAACAGAGTGAGGGCAGTGATTGTGGGCAAATTTGGTGTGGGAGATAGAATCTGCCCATGACCCAGGGTTCGATCCACAGTAGATGCGGAGATAAGTCTTGACTTCTTGGTTAACACGTTCCGTTTCTCCATCCGTCTGAGGGTGATACATGGTGGAGAGGGCAAGGTTATACCCAAGGAGTTGCCCAAGCTCTCGGGCAAAGGCACTAGCGAATTGAGGGCTGCGGTTGGAGATAATCTTGTCATAGAGACCAAAGCGGAGGAACACTTTGTGGAAAAAGAGGTTGGCAACCCCTTCAGCGGTGATGGTTTTCTTAGTGGGGCAGAGAATTACCCCCTTAGTAAGCCCATGGTCTACCATGACCAGGAGGAAATCCATGCTGGTGGGCGTGACCAGTAGGTCGGTGATCAGATCGCAGGAGATCTGTTGGAATGGGCAAGACATGGAGGATTTAATGGGAATGAGGGGCGGGGCAGAGGGGTGGGTGTTAGATTTCGATTGTTGGCACGTGGCACAACCCTCGACATAGCAGCGGATGTAGGAGGCAAGGCCAGGCCACCAGAATTCAGCGGCAATGAGTTGACGGGTCTTGAGGAAGCCGGGGTGTCCGGCAGTCTCGTGATTGTGGCAACGTTGTAAAATAGAACAACAAAGGGCATCGTCAGCAGGGACGTAGACACGTCCCTGGTAGGTAAGGACGCCAGCTTCCATCTGCCAATCGGCAAGACGAGACTGGAAGGCAGGGGGAATCTCCTCATTCATAGATTGGAGAGCCTGCAGGACGAGGGAGTTGGACTGGGAGGAATCTTTGATCTGACTATGAAGAGCGGAGTCAATGGCCTGGACAAAGATAGACTTGGGAAGGAGGGTGACTCCTTCATTGTCAAGGTTGGACTTTGGGAGAAGATCCGGGCGGTGAGATAGGGCATCAGGGCCCACAAGGAGAGATCCAGGGACGTGGATCATTTTGAGGTCGAAGTCGGTGAGGTCGATAAGCCAACAGGCTTGGCGACAGTTCAGGGTCTGGGGTTGCTGGAAATACGTGAGATTCTTGTGGTCTGTGAAGACCTGAATGGGAAAGGCAGAACCAGACAAGTAATGACACCAGGCTTTAAGCCCATGGATGACAGCGAGGAGTTCGCGATCATAGATGTCATAGTTCCGTTCTGCCAGGGAGAACAAGGAGGAGATATAGGAGCAAGGATGCCAATCTCTGTTGGCATCAGTCTGTAAAAGAATACCTCCGGAGGCATGTTTGGAGGTGTCAGTGGCGATGGCAAAGGGGGCCAAGAGGTTCAGCATCTGTAGGACGGGCTTCTTTAGGAAGAGCCCTTTCAAGACGGAGAATGCTGATTGGCATGCAGAGGACCAAGACCAGGAGGTGGCCTTTTTGGTAAGGTCAATGAGGGGATGGGCGATGTTTGAATAATCAGGGATGAAATGCCGGTAGAAGTTGGCGAATTCAAGGAAGGAGCGGACATCCTTTACAGATGCTGGGGTAGGCCATGAGGCAATCCCATCAAGTTTGACGGGGTCCATAGCGAGCTGACCGGGTTTAACGATCATTCCGAGGTACTCAACCTCGTTGGTGGTGAACTTGCATTTCTCAAGTTTAAGATGCAAGTCGAGTTCGGTCATGCATTGAAGGACACATTTTGTACGTTCCTTGTGAGTGGCAGTGTTGGGGGAGGCAATGAGGAGGTCGTCCATGTAGATGACGAGCCACCCTTCAGTAATCATATCCCTAAAGGAGTCATTCATGAATCGCTGGAACATTGCGGGAGAATTGCAAAGGCTGAAGAACATAACCATGGGTTTGAAGAGCCCCTTATGGGTGATGAAGGCAGCCTTCCATTGATGTCTGTCTTTGATTCAGATGTTATTGTATCCCCACTGAACATTGAATTTGGTGAAGATCTTGGCGTCTCAGAGTTTGTCGACAAGATCCGAGATCAAGGGCAGAGGGTAGGCATCATGAACAGTATGTTCATTGACGTATTGGTAGTCTTGGCAGGGGCATAGTCCTCCATCCTTCTTCTTGAAGAAAAAGAAGGGTGAGGCTTGAGGGGATTTCGAAGGGCGGATCTTTCCACAATCAAGGTTCTCCTTTAGGAAAGCTTCAGTGGCTTCCCATTTGGTGGGGGCGAGGGGGTATACCTTCCCGATCTTCAGAGTGAAGGTATTCTTGAGGTTGATTTCGTGGTCGTAGGGTCTGGAGGGGGGCATGTGGTCCATGGCTTCCTTGGAAAAGACGGAAGCAAACTCGGCATATTCCGGGGGTAGTACAGGTTTGGGTTTGGCTTGCTCAGCAGCCATAGCAAGTTCAGTAGCTTGGGTAAGCTTCCTGATGTAGCAGGAACCTAGAGGAGCGAAGTTGTTATGAATCCGTTCATAACTACCACTAACCTTGCACTTTTGCTAGTCATCTGCTGCAATACCCCAGGCCTTACGCTGAGTCCTTTTCTTTTCTTCCTTTCCTTTTTCGATCACATGACTCATTCCCATGATCACATGACCTCCCTCTATTCCCATCACGCGATCTCTATCATTCCGCCCTTACCTAATCACGTGATAACTTCCACGGTCAACTGACCAACTCCTTACCCCTATCAGGTGACCCTAGACTCGCATCACGTGACTTCTGCTCTTCCTCCTCACGTGATCTCACCTGATACTTCTTCCTTTCTCACCCCTTTCCTTATCTCGTAGACCCTGACGTCATCGGTCCAGACTTCGGTCCGGACTTCCTATCTCTTATCGCCCTATCTCTGACGTCATACCTCACGCATCACACGCGGTACGCCTAGACCGCCTCCCTTCTTTCATCTCCGTCTCCCCTCTTCCTTTTATATCCATTTACTCCCATGACGTATTCCTTATCTCCTCGGTTCTCCCACCATACGTCATACCCTACGCCCACAAGGCACTCCTATTCCCCTATCGTCCTATGGCGATATTCCCTCTTATCCGCCTTACCATGCTACTTACACGTTTCCCTTATCCTCCAGTAGCATAATTCCCGCTCATTACCTTAGATGCTTTGTCATACGGGGCTGTGCCCCTTCCCCTTTAATATATAAGCTAGGGACTTCTGGGATCGAACTCTCCAGTTCGATTCTAGTCATCTTTGGTATCTTGCCTTAGATGTGCTAGCAGGTTAGCCTCATCAGCTCGTACCCTAGTGTGCTACCTCTGTTCCCTGGGCCCTCAGGTGATTCCTGGCCGCTCATCAAGGGACATGTATAAAGCCTCTAGATTGGACTACCCCCTCCTCCTCCACCACCTTTAGCTTCGGTTATCGGGTAGTCCGTCTCTTGCTCCTTTCTCTCGACTCTTCCGTTCACTACATCATTCATACTGGTCCTTATCGTCCATTGGTCGCCGTGACGCTCTTCTCAGTTATTGGTCAGCAACTCCCCCTGATTAGGCTGTCTAACGCTGCCCCTTCCATCTATGGGATTCGGGTTCGGTACTTATTGTTATAGGATTGAAGACGGCATCCGGGTATAGGCTCTGCCGCATCCATTGTTTATTGCTATGCCGGTTTTGGCTAGCCACTTACAGTTTTAGGTTATCCCACTACAAAACCTTACCCCTTCTTTGGTTATGGGTAATCCCGACTAAAACCCCTATCCTTCGGTTTAGACCTCCGTCTATGGTCTTCCTTTCAGGTTCAGGGTTATCCTCTTCAAAACCTACGATACTCCTTTTACGACTTCTCATGAACCTCACTATAGTCACTCGTTACTGAAGATATCGCCGCTAGGTCAGTCAAACCCTAGTACGGACTTCGACCACTCGTTCCTCCTTTCCCTATTCCCCCTTCCTTGTTCCTCTCTTCCTTGGTTGGTTGCTTGGTCGGAAGTTCGTAACAGAAGTGGGATCCAAATTGGATGGTTCAGAACATGATGCGTACTGTCTGGTCATTTTCGCAGATTGCGTCGGAGTCTTTCCATTCATTATACTCAAACAGATGGGAGTGGGTGATGGAGTCAACGTGGACATGTCGAGGGGTACAAGGGGGTGGTTTCCAGAATTTGGACGAGTGGCGGTCGTAATCTGTGGTGTGGGTAGTGTAGAGCTCCTTGGACTGATCAAGGGTTTCAGAGAGAGAGAGACTTCATTGAGCCCAATCGATCATAGGGTTGGTTTCTTTCAACCAGGGGAGTCCAAGGAGGATGTTGTCGCGTCCTAGCGACATTACCATAAAGGTGACACGGTGGGCTATTCCTTCAATGTTGAGGAACAGGTCACAAGAGTATAGGACGTCTCCTTTCTTGTTATAGGAGTCGTTGGCATTGCAGGCGTGGAACGGGTGATCGAGCTTCTTGGTGGGAAGCTGGTGTTTTCAGACAAAGTCCCAGTCAATGCAGGATATGTCTGCACCGCTGTCAACAAGGGCGCAGGTGTCAACGGCTTTCAAGGTGTGATCTGGTACAATGACTTGGACGGGAATTTGCATTGCTTTAGTTGAAGATCATACAAGTATAGATGCACAAACGGGGGAAGAAGGGGAGACTTGCGTCAAAGAAGTTCCCCTTTTTAAAAATCCACTCTAAAAGCTACTTTCCAAACTACGGGAATGTCTTCATCGTCTTCGTCTATCTCAACTAAACGCGGGACGTCTTCTTCGGCTTCTTGAACCACCTTGACGGTGGGTTTATTACCTGTGAAAGTGTTATGACGGCCGGGAGGCTATCGTAATGGGGCCTTCGCTGGACTAGGATGTCGCTTAGAGGGCGATGATGCAGTTAGCACTTAGGGGTTTCCTAAGAGTGCACGAAGGAGTACTCAAGGGGATTCCTCAGTATAGGATACAAGGAGTCGCGGGTGAGGCGACGACGCAGAGTTTCGACTAGGGTTATACCCGTAGGCCGACAAGATTCCTTTATGAAGGAAGTACAAGGAGCAGTCACTTAATAGTAGACCGGAGACTTAGGACAATGAATAAAGGATAAAGGCTTGGATTGCCTTAGCGCAGATCAAGATACAAGAGTAAATCGAAGGAGGTCTAAGCTAAGGAATCGTATCGTAAAAGAGGGGGTTTATATATCCCTGGATACGCGCACGGGCCAGATGCGGGATATCTCGGGATCGGGATAAACCATGGGATAATGTGTATGGAGTCGGAAGAAGCGCGTATCCTGTGTATCGTAATAAACCGGATCATAAAAGAAGAGAAGTAGGGACATGTGCATGGAGCATGTGAAACACGTGTCTGGTTGTCGTGCGAACAATCAACGAAGACGAGGAACAAGTGGAATGTACCTCCGGTATGGAATAGGGGGAAGCCGGAGGCAAAGAAAAGGAAAATAGTCCAATGGACGAGCGAGGGTATGAAGGATATGTACGCCAGGCGCTGGTAGTACAAGGAGACTGAGTAACCGTAGCAAATGTAGAAAAGAAAGAAAAGAAATAGAAAGTCGTAACAGAAAGTGGGGCAGGCGGTAGAGGCATGGCCGGGTTTATGGCAGCAGAAACAGAGTTTCTTCTCGATACATCGCTTTCGTTCCTCAGGGGTGAGCTTCAGAACATGGATAACGTCAACGTCCATGGCGTTAGGGTCTTTGGCAGGGGTGGAGTTCCATGGTGTGAAGGATTGATGACCCTGGGTAGAGGGTCGGACATAGCGGCGTGATATCTCAGCAGCATGCTCCCATTGGGTCTGGAAATGAACTGCCTTCTCATACCACTTATCAATGGTTGAGGGCACGTTCTCCATAGACATAATCTTCTTCATGAGGATGGGGGGAAGGCCGGCGGCGAAGTAGCCAATAAGGACGTTTTGGTTGGTGACCATGGTGGTAGCAACTTTGTTTTTGAACTCAGTAACAACGAGGACAAGGGCGGGGAGTAAGCGCTGTTCTTGATGAGAACGCACTTGGTAGAGAGCCAGGCGATGGCATTGTTGACTGTGTCGTGGTGTTTGAATGCGGCCTTGAACACGGTAGCGAAAGCGCTCCACGTTCCAATGGTGACATTGCCATGGGTATCGATGGTACCTTGGCGATAAGTAGCTGCCCAGGTGGCAGCGGTTCCCTTAGTCATATAAGACAGGGCGAAGGCGACGCGTTTTGCCTCAGTGGTATAAACGGCGTTGTTGACGGTGAGGTAGAAGACTATGGTGGCAAGCCAGGAGAGTGCCTGCTCATAGGAACCATTGAAGGGCTCAGGGGCCCCAAGACAGTTCAGTGGGGTGGGACGACATAACGGGTGAAGAAGAAGGTGAGGGAGTGAGGACGGGGGATCGAGGGCCTCTCTGAGTAGAGGAGCTAGAAGTAGCTGAGACAGGGATGGGAACAGTCAGCAACTGTGACAAGTGACGAGCAAGAGATCGGGCGCACCAGTTAGCTTCGCTATCTCTGGTGAAGATTTCCTGATCTAAGTCGTCTTGAACATTGGGTTCTTGATCGTCGAAGTCTTCTCGGAAGGAAGTATGAGGTTCTTCTTCTTCAGAGGTCTCTCCTGGGGTGGGTTGGGAACGGGAAATTCCCCAGTGAGGGTCGGTACAAGGTGGAATGGTGGAAGGCTTAGATGAAGCTAGCCTTTACAAGAGAGCTTAGACCTTTTGTTACGACGGCTGGGAGGCTATCGTAATGGGGCCTTCGCTGACAAGGATGTCACTTGGAGAGCGACGACACAGTTAGCACTTGGGGTTTTCCTACAAGCACACAAAGGGGTGTACTCAAGGGGATTCCTTAGTACGAGGACAAGGAGTCATGGGTGAGGTGATGACGCAGTGGTTGCCTGGGGGTTTCCTACAGGTGGACAAGGTTTCAACTAGAGCAGAGCTCGTAGGCCAACAAAGGGTTCCTTATGAAGGAATAACAAGAGCGGTCACTTGGAAGTAGACCGGAGACTTAGAGAGACGAGGAAGGATAAAGGCATAGATTGCCTTAGTGCAGAGTGAGATACAAGGTAACTCGAAGGAGGTCTAAGCTAAGGAATCATATCGTAAAAGAAAGGGTTTATATACCCCTGGATACGTGCACAGGCCAGGTGCGGAATATTGTGGGATCGGGATAAACCGTGGGATAACGCGTATGGAGTTGGAAGAAGCGTGTATCCTGTGTATCGTGATAAACTGGATCAAAGAAAGAAGAGAATCATGGACACGTGCATGGAGCATGTGAAACATGTGTCTGACTATCGTGAGAAGAATCAACGAAGTCATGAGACAATGGGAAGATACCTTCGGTATAGAGGTAAGGGAAGCCGAAGGTGGAGAAAAGGAAAGAAGTCCAATGGCTGAACGAGGACACGTAGGATATGTGGTCCTGGTGCTGGTAGTACAAGTAGTGAGAGTAAACGTAGCAAGTGAAGGAAAGAAAAGAGAAGTCATAACAGATTGTATGTCATGCATCAACCACTAATACTGCTCATTTGCTAAGTGTCTCTTTTTAGATAAGTGGCATTGGAACAGTTGATGACAAACCCCCAACCTTGTATCTTGATGCCACAAGGCCACACACACAAACTCCAAGTCAGCCTTCTGTGGTTGCTAGATCAGTGTTACAATGGCCGGGAGGCTATCGTAATGGGGCCTTCACTGACAAGGATGTTGCTTAGGGGTGATGATGCAGTTAGCACTTGGGGTTTTCCTACAAGCACACGAAGAGAGTACTCAAGGGGATTCCTTAGTACAAGGACAAGGAGTCACGGGTGAGGTGACAACGCAGTGGTTGCCTGGGGGTTTCCTACAGGCGGACAAGGGTTCCTTATGAAGGAATAACAAGAGCGGTCACTTAAAAGTAGACCGGAGACTTAGAGAGTCAAGGGATAAAGGCGTAGATTGCCTTAGCGCAGAACAAGATACAAGGTAACTCGAAGGAGGTCTAAGCTAAGGAATCGTATTGTAAAAGAGAGGGTTTATATACCCCTGGATATGTGCACGGGCCAGGTGCAGGATATTGTGGGATCGGAATAACCCATGGGATAACGTGTATGGAATCGGGAGAAGTGTGTATCCTGTGTATCGTGATAAACCGGATCGGAGAAAGAAGAGAAGTATGGACACATGCATGGAGCATGCAAAACACATGTCCAACTATCGTGGGAAGAATTAATGAAGTCACGAGATAATGGGAAGGTACCTTTGGTATGGAAGAGGGGGAAGCCGAAGGCGGAGAAAAGGAAAGTAGTCCAAGGGATGGGCGAGTGCACGAAGGATACGTACATGAAAAGACCACAAAAAGACAAGCATCGCTAAATGCGATATGCAAGTCAAAGAAATGGAATTCCGAAACTGAAGACTACTACATGGATGGATCGACTACTTATACTACTGGCTTGCTTTAGGGCAAGCCTGGGAAACAGAATATTCTGGAAGGTTAGGTAATATGATATCATGATGACATCGTAATGATGTCGCCGATTGAACATTCTAGAAGGATCGTGATAAGATTAGATGGGGAGATAAGATAAGATAAGGAGAATTGGTGGAGAAATAAGGGGAAAGGAGAAAGAATTAGTGTGGGTCGTTTCATAACCCCCTTCTTAAGGGTCGAACTCCTGGTCGACCAAAATACCATTGATGATGGGATTGGAGCTGGGTTGGGGGATCTCGAAGAGCGAGTCGGGAAGGTGGTTGAGCGAGGCAGCGAGTGATTTGAAACCAGGATCGGAGAAGAGTGGAGTATGGTGGACGCAAGGAGAACAGTCGCACGGTTCAGCTGGAGCGCGCAAAGCAGCAGCTACGACGGCACAAACGGCTTCTGGATGTTTTCGATGGAAGCTTTCGACTTCCTTGGTGGTGTGAGACAGGTGGGACTTGGGTTCCCAAGTTCGTTCTTCTTGGGGGTACCCTTTCCAATGCACCAAGTATTCGGTTTTGTTTCGCTTCCTTCGGGAGTCTACGATTTGCTCCACTTTGTACTCCTCTTCCTGTTGGATGATGACCGGAGGTGGTGGTTTCGACTTGGTCTGAGACGGGTAGGACCCAGTGATGTAGGGCGTGAGGAGTGATTCGTTGAAAACCGGGTGAATCCCTTTTCAAGTCTTGGGTAGTTCCAGTTCATACGCCGCGACACCAACCTTGGCCTTGACCTTAAAGGGGCCATACCGCTTGTCGTCGAACTTCTTCGTGGGTCGATCGGTTTTGATATTTTTGGCCTCGAGGAGGACTTGTTGACCCACAGAGTATTCCGTGATTTTGCGGGCTCCCTTGTCGTGAGACGATTTCATCGACTCCGCAGCCTTTTCTAACACCTTTTGTGCGACTTCGAAGCTCGACTTCATCCGCTCTATGAACTCGGTTGCCGATTTGTTTCAGACCTCCGTTTTGCGCGCGGGTATCACCAGTTGTTGCCCGAAGTTAAGTATGAATGGGGAGGTTCCGGTGGCACTAGAAGTCTGTGAGTTGTGAGTGAACTCGGCCATGGGGAGCCAATCGTCCTAGTCGGTTTGGCAGTGATTCATGTAAATTCGGAGGTATTTTTCAACCTCTCGGTTGATCCGCTCCATCTGGCCGTCCATTTGCGGGTGGTAGGCGGTTGACGGGTTGGCTTCGATCC
>QFEM01001238.1:0-23230 GCA_003316205.1 Boletus bicolor
ACTTGTGTAGCCTGCGAGGTAGCTCGAGCCTTGTGGATTTTGTCGTTCGCGCGATAAGGTCATAACAGCATGGGTCATGCCACATTTGCACAGAGCAACATCGGATCACAGCTGTCGTGCTGCCAGTGGCTGAGCTAGTAGTTCTCGTTTAGTCATCTCTCGTAGTCAGTATACGTAACCAGGGCCACTGCGGTCACCCTTGGTCTTGCCGAAGAAGACGGAGATACTATCTTCGATCCCTCCCTTATTATTTCCAACCTCACCCGTGTAGTCTCCCCAGAGCGTGGTTGGAATAGTCCGTGCAGTAAGGAGGTGAAAGAAGAACTGGATCCCAACGACCATCTACCAGTCGATTTTATTCAAGATCATAACATACGCCTCGATAACCTCCACCTCCTTCCTCTTCCTAAATCTCGCCCCCGCAAAGTTTACCATCGCAGACTAGATCGTCAATGACAAGCACATCATCTGCCTTTTTTCAAACTCGCCAATCACCACTACTTCTATGACTTCCTTCATCCTTACCTCCACCCCAAAGCCATCCTCAGATCCATAACCAAATATGGCGGAAGTGGACTTAGATGATCTCGTAAGGCGCATCGCCACCCTAAATCTTGAATCAGAGAAAAACAATGTCATGAAGAAGATTGCTGATCCCGAGAAATGGGACAGTGATTGGGGGACTTGGCGATTGTGGTGGGTCAAGCTGCGCTTATGGGTAGACGCACAAAAATGGAGGTCCGACAAACTCTGAGCAGTTGTGGTTTTTTCCCGTTTTGAGAAGAAGGCTGAGGGCTTTGCCCAAATCACCCTTGAGAGGTATCTCAACCGGGAGGAAGAAAATACTCATGATGAACACGGAACCATCACGGGTAAACAAGGAGATTCGGCCTGGCCCTCTTGGGGAGTCCTCCAGGACGAAATCAAACTTTACTTCCGCATCAACATCCTCTGCCACAAGTTTCTGCGGAAATTGGAAGGTTTACGGCAGAACGGACACCCTATAGACCTCTTCCTGCAAAGATTCGAGGTTCTAAAAAGAGAAGTGGATATCGAAGATTACCACGCGGTAACTTTTCTTAAGAAAGCGGTTGACTACCGCATTTACAAAAGGGCCTGGCTTAACCGGCCCACAGGGGATCTTGACTATGACAACCTCACTAATGTCTACTGAGCAATTGGCAGGGCATATGAGTAGATTGCAGTCGAGTGAGGTCCTCTTGTTAATTCCCACTTCGTCCCATGCTCCCAATCCCGTTACCCCATGCCTTCCAACCCTCCTCCTCCCTGTCCGCAATTCACGCAGTATGGAACCCAACCAGGCCGAGGGGCCCCAATGGAGATAGGTGTTCAGCAGGCTGTACCACCTTCTTGCCTAGACACGAGGACTTGCTTCCTCTGTGGTAAACCGGGTCATATCAAACCAAATTGCCCCTCGAACCCCAATCATCGTCCGGCCCACACGCCTCAGCAGAGGCAACAAGTTGTTTGGGATTACGATTCCGGACAGTACATCTTCGTTCCTCAACAAGACGTTTATTCTCAGGCCCAGGTGGCCACGCATTATCCCGGACGACCTCTTCCCACTCCACCAGCCTCAGCAGCCATAGCTACAAATGCTGATCACAGATCGTACATCTCGGAGGAAGCCGAAGCTTTCTATCGAGACAAGTTTGAGGCGGAGGCTAAGCATCGCGTGGCCAAAGCTTTAAAAGGCAACAGCATGTGAATAATGAGGGTGTTCATGTGTCTGAACAATTTTCTTCTTTTTCTTCTTGTTCTGAATCTGATTTTCCTATTTCCGATCTATCTTCTGTACTTCGTAGTCTTTCTTGTGATTCCATAAGAGCGTCTCAATTGAACGCGGCACCGGAACAAAAATATAGTGTGCTTAATTCTCTTACAAAACAACAAAAAATATCTTCTATTTATAAACCCCTCAAGGTCATGATGCACCATACATTGACGTTGTCATTCGGCGGAGAGTTCTCGCTTGAGACCATCATAAGATGTATGCAGAATGACCAATGGGAAGCCTTCAAGTTCAAAGCTCTCTTGGATTCTGGAGCTTCCCATACTTTCATTGATCATGATTATGTTCGCCGTCATGGCATCCCTTTTTATACTCTTGAAAATCCCATAAAAATACATAACGCAGACGGCTCTGAAGGAGCCATTGGACAAATTAGGCATGCAGTCACTTTGATTGTGGAAATTGCTAGACACTTCGAAACAATAGACACTTATATTTCCAAAATTGGAATCCATCGCATGATTATTGGATATGATTGGCTTTATCGCCACAACCCTGTCATCGATTGGACCCTCCAAACTATTACATTCCCTCGTTGCACTCAGTACTGTAAAATTATGGGGCTCAGACCCACGATTCACGGTTGCTCGCCCGCCATCTTATGTACTATAGAAGAAGGGCTAAAAGAACAGGTGCCGGAGACCTACTACGAGTTCTTAGACGTGTTTTTGGAGAAAGAGTCCAAATGCATGCCTATTTGAAAGCCTTGGGATCATGCAATAGATCTCAAGCTGGACTTCATTCCGAAGAAGGGTCAAGTAATTTCCCTATCGGACATTGAAATGGACAAAGTTTGCACGTTCATCGACAAAGAACTCAAAAAGGGTTATATTAAGCCCTCCAAATCTCCGCAGACCTCCCCGGTCTTCTTTATTCCGAAAAAAGATGGTAAAAAGCATATGGTCATGGACTACCGTTATCTAAATGAGGGTACTATTAAGAATTCCTATTCTCTCCCTCTAATTCCGCAGTTAATTGATCAGCTCAAGAATGCCGACATGTTTACGGCCCTAGATCTTCGATGGGGCTACAATAACGTACGGATCAAAGAAGGAGACGAATGGAAGGGCACTTTTGTTACGCCCATAGGTGCATATGAACCGACGGTAATGTATTTCGGGATGACCAACTCACCCCCTACATTTCAACAAATGATGAATGACATATTTAACGACATGTATGCTGTAGTTATTATTTATATTGACAATTGTATGATATTTACGTCGAAGAAGACCAAGGAAGAGCACGAGGAGGTCATTAAGGAGGTTCTCTGTCGTTTACGCGATAATGACCTTTACATCAAACCCTCTAAGTGCTTCTTCTCGAAGGATCAAGTGGACTTCTTGGGCATGGTAGTATCTAAAAAGGGGGTAGAGATGCAAGAAAAGAAAGTTTCTGGAGTTATGGATTGGCCAGTTCCTACTCAGCTAAAACAGCTCCAAGGTTTCCTTGGACTTTGTAGTTATTATAGGCATTTCATTTCGGGCTTTGCCGAAGTTGCACGCCCCTTGAATGATCTTACCAAAAAAGATGTTCTGTTCACATGGGGTCCCAATCAACAGGCGGCATTCGAAACCCTCAAAAAGAAATTTACCACGGCCCCACTTCTCACTTATCCCAATCACGATCAGGAGGTCAGGGTAGAAACAGATGCCTCGGATATTGCCACGGGAGCTGTGCTCTCAACCTTATGCGACAACGGTAACTGGAGGCCTATTGCCTTCATTTCTCATTCTTTCGATAGCGCCAAGCGCAACTATCCTATTTACAATAAAGAACTTTTAGCGGTAATTTGGGCGCTGGAAGAGTGGCACCATTATCTTATTGGTTGCGAACGGTTTGAAATTTGGACTGACCACAAGAATCTCAAGTACTGGAAGAAACCGCAAACGCTTAGCGGTCGGCAAGCCCGATGGCATGCGGTGTTACAAGAGTTTAATTATGTTTTTGTCTATAAGCCTGGTGCTTCTAATGGTCGGGCTGATGCGCTCTCTCGTTGCCCAGACCATGGGGAGGCTGTTCAGGATCATAACACCAACATTACGGTCTTACCTCCTTCCGTTTTTATTAATTCTGTTGCTTTGTCTTCTGACTTTTATTTGGAGTTGGAATCTGAGTCTGCCTTCATGGGGGTGGACGCAGTGAACGACTTCCTTTTTGATTCTACTATGAACATTTTCAAAAATGACAAAAACAAAGTTTTCATAGCTCCTTCTCTTCGCACGCATCTTCTTACTTTATGCCATGATTCTCCCATTTCTGGTCACAGTGGTCATGCCAAGACCATTCATACTCTTATGCACTATTTCTCGTGGCCTGGTGTCACCAAAGATGTTAAATTATATGTAGATAGCTGCCAAGTGTGCGCCCTCATGAAGGGTAAGCAAAAGGCACTGGCAGGAAAAATTATGCCCCTTCCCACTGCAAAGCATCCATGGGAAGATCTTTCTGTAGATTTCATCACGGGTTTACCCAAATCACGTTCATTTACTGCCATTTGTGTCGTTGTTGATTGCTTCTCCAAAGAAGTGGTCTTTATTCCCACTATGGACACTTGCTCTTCCACAGATTTAGCTGCACTTTTCAGGGACCATGTTTGGTATATACATGGACTCCCTTCCTCACTCGTTTCCGATTGTGGACCCCAGTTTGTGTCTGCATTCACCCAGGAGCTTTGCAAACTCCTTGGAATCCATCAGAAGATTTCTACTGCATATCATCCTCAAACTGATGGACAAACGGAGCACGTTAACCAAGATCTTGAACAATATCTCCGTGCTTACGTTGGAAAAAAGCAGCATGACTGGGCGGATTGGTTAAAAATGGCCCAATTCTCCCACAATAATACCATTACTACCGCCACTGGTGATATCCCTTTCAATGTTACACGAAATTATGCCCCTCACATGGGTTTTGAAGGGAAACTGGCTGGCTTTGCGGGAGAAATAGGTCGTTCTCACAAGGAAATAGAAGCGGCTTTAGAAGAGTCATGCGATAGAATGGTCACCGCTTCAGAGAAGAGACGTTCAGAAGCTCTGGAATATTCTGTTGGTCAGCAGGTCTGGCTATCCACAGATAAATTAAACCTCCCTTATACAGCGAAAAAGCTTACACAAAAATGGATTGGACCCTATGTCATCTCCGTGGTTCTTTCTAATGCCGTTACCCTTAAGCTTCCCTGCACCGTGCGAATTCATCCCATGTTTAACATCTCTCGCATAAAACCTTATCAGGAAACTCTACCTGGACAGCCCAAAGTTCATCCCGACGTGATTGAGGTAGATCAAGAGGGTGAAGAACAATTTGAGGTTGAGTTTATTGCTGCTTCACGTCTGAGGAACAGGAAATTGGAATATTTAGTGCATTGGAGGGGATACAATAAAACTGATCATACCTGGGAATCGGCCAATATCATTAATACCACACCACTAGCGGTTGCTGACTTCCACAAAAAGAACCCATCCGCTCCTTGCAAACTCTGCGGTCTTACCGTTTCCTCATTTGCTACTCTCTTCACTCCTTTCAAGAACTTTACTGAAACCATTCCTTCCACAACTCGCCTGGAATTCGAGTCCTAAAAAGGGGGTAGTGTTATAATATGAACATTTTCAAACATTTTCAAACTTCAACTTTTCTTTTTCAGTCACATGATCTGTGCACGTGACCATGGGAACCAACACATGACTAGGTCTAGAACCTATGATGTCATACCTCATGGTACCCATGACCTTTTAATTTCTGCTCTTCTCACACAGCCCCTTTAATCTCCGTCTCTTTCTTTCCTGTGCCTGACTTCTTCTATTAGTCTATTTATGGTAGTTCCTCCCACGCATAGCATGGTCTGTGCACACGCCTGTAACATATATAAGATAGACACTTGCGACTGGAATTCCCAGTCTAATCCACTTGTTGTTTGCTTTACTGGTCATTGCCTTCGGGACTTGTTCCTGATTGTAGGCCTGCATCAACCGGAAGTGACTACCTCCCTCCTCATCTTCTCCTGCATCTCTTTAGTTTTTGTTCGCCAGGACTTGTGTAGCCTGTGAGCTCGTCGAGCCTTGTGGTTGTCTGTCGTTCGCGATAGTTCATTACAACGGAGAAGGTGCCCTCCGGCACCATTTCTACAATGGGCTTCCTGACTGTATCAAGGACGAAGTTTCTCGTGTCGGGAAACCTTCAACGCTCTCCAACCTTCATCACCTCATCCAGTCTATCGATGCATGCTATTGGGAGCGCAAATCCGAAATCAATCGTCAGACGCAGCCCACTCCGTCCTCCTCCTCTAAATCCTCCAACAAATCCTCCAACTCCACCTCCACTTCCAACTCCGGTAGCTCCAAGGACTCCAAGGAGTCCAAGGGTAAGGCTGCCTCTATCTCTTTTTCTCCCCCAAAACCCAACCTTTCGTTGAAACTTGGCAAGGACAGCAAGCTGACCGCTGCTGAACGAAAGTGCCGCTTCGATGAGAAGCTCTGCATGTTTTGTGGTCATGCAGGACATATGGCCAAGAACTGCCTGAGGTCTACGTCTTGTGCATTCAAAGGTTGCGCCACTACTACCACTTCAGAAGCCAAACTGGAGGCCTCCTCTGAGGCAAAAAAATAGTCCCCAACCTCTGTAGCTCTGCATGGGAAGGAGGTCGCAGTGATCTTGACCGTGCAACAAAGGAGATCCATCTCAATGCGTCCGCTCTCTCAGATCCTAAGTCCCTTATGCCTTTAGTCACGTTAGCTTCATATCCTATTTCACCTTTCCCCACTCTCATAGATTCCGGCTCCTCCGACTGTTTCATCGATACTACTTTTGTTAATAAATATAGTCTTTCGACCTACCCTGTACCTCTGTTACAACTCCACTTATTCGACAAAACAACCAACAGTACGATTACTCGAGCCATAAATCTTTCCATTCAATTCTCTACTGGTGATATCACTCTGATGACATTTTATGTCACTCTGCTGGATTCTTCTTGCTTTCTTGTTCTAGGACACAACTGGCTCACCCGCCACAATCCATTGATTGACTGGGTTTCGAGCAGTATCTTGTTCCGTGCACCTGAGCAGAGTTTGCCAGCACCTCCGAGCTCTCCTCCGCAGCCTCCGGCTGATCCGACCCCACCCGATCCCACCAGTTTCTCTGACTGCAAAGCTCCTCTGATCGCAATCATCAGTGCCCCTGCATTCGCACTGGCCTGTCGCCTCAAGGGCTCCATGCAGTTTAGTATGCAGATCTGTCCCCAGGAGAGTGATCTCCGTTCCGCTTCCGTTACCTCCGAGCCTGTTGACCTCACTAGTATTCCTCCAGAGTATCATGACTTCGCTGATGTCTTCAGCAAAAGTAAAGCTGATACACTCACTCCGCATCGTGAGCACTGTTATAATATGAACATTTTCAAACTTTTTCGGACTTCAACTTTTCTTTCTTTCAGTCACGTGATCAGTGCACGTGACTGTGGGAACCAGCACATGACTAGGCCTAGAACCTATGACGTCATACCTCATGGTACCCACGCCCTTTTAATTTCCGCTCTTCTCACACTGCCTCTTTAATCTCCGTCTCTTCTATTCCCATGCCTTGCTTCCCCACTTAGTCTATTTATGGTAGTTCCTCTCATGCATAGCATGGTCTGTGCGTGCACCTGTAACATATATAAGGTAGACACTTGCGACTGGAATCCCCAGTCTAATCCACTTTGTTGTTTGCTCTACTGGTCATTGCTTGAGGGACTTGTTCTCTCTTGTAGGCCTGCATCAACAGGAAGCGACTACCCTTCCTTCTCTTCATCTCCCGCACCTCATTTTTTTTATCGCCAGGACTTGTGTAGCCTGTGAGATAGTTCGAGCCTTGTGGATTTTGTCGTTCGTGATAAGGTCATAACAAGCATGACTTGAAAATCGACCTGGAAGATGGAACTTCACCTTCTATTGGAACTACGTACTCCCTCTCACCCTCCGAACTCGAGTCCCTTTGGGGTTCATCCGTCCCTCCTCATCTCCTCATGCCACTCCAGTCCTCTTTGTCCGCAAGAAGGACGGTTCCCTCTGTCTTTGCGTCAACTTCCGAGGACTGAACAAGATCATGAAAAAGGACTGCTACCCACTTCCCTGCATCTCCGACCTCCTCGACGCTCCAAGCCACACCAAGATCTATATCAAAATCAACCTCCGGCATGCCTACCATCTAGTCCACATTTCGGAGGGAGACGAATGGAAGACGTCCTTCTGGACGCGCTATGGCTCTTATGAGTGGCTCGTTATGCCATTCAGTCTTACGAATGCCCCAGCAGCTTTTCAGTGGTTTATCAACACCGTTTTTGCTGATCTCCTCGACGTTTGCGTTATAGTTTACCTGGACAACATTCTTGTTTACTCCGCGGACCCCGCTTCCCACAAGGAGCATGTCCGGGAGGTCCTCCAGAGACTCCACAAACATGGCCTCTATGCAAAGCCCAAGAAGTGTGAGTGGTCCACAGACACTACTGAGTATCTCAGCTATTTCCTTTCACCCTCCGGTCTCACTATGTCTTTGGACAAAATTAAGACTATACAGGAATGGCCAGAGCCTCGGAAAGTGAAGGACATTCAATCTTTCCTCAGCTTTGCCAACTTCTACCATCACTTTATCGCAAATTACTCCGACATTGTCGTTCCTTTGACTCGCCTTACTTGCAAAGGCACTCCGTGGTCCTTTGGTGATGATTGCCGTTCCGCCTTCTGTGCCTTGAAAGATGCGTTCACCTCCGCTCCTGTCCTCACCCATTGGTTACCTGACACTCCGATGATTGTAGAAACCGATGCCTCTGACTACGCCATCGCCAGTATCCTCTCCATCCGTTGTCCAGATGAGGAACTCTGGCCCATCGTGTTCTACTCTCACACCCTCTCCGCTCCAGAGCTCAACTACAACACCCACGACAAGGAGCTTCTCACCATTCACGAGTCCTTCCAGACTTGGCACCACTACCTCGAAGGCTCTGGTACTCCCATTGACATCATCACCGACCACAAGAACCTTAAGTATTTCGCAACCACCAAACTCCTAACTCACCGGCAGGCCCAGTGGTCGGAGTTCCTTTCGCAGTTCCATATGGTCGTCCATTTTCGCCCCGGACGCCTTGGCGCGAAGCCCAATGCCCTCACTAGATGCTGGGACATCTATCCCAAAGAGGGGGATAAGGACTACGCTCGCGTCAATCCCCACAACTTCCGTCCCATTTTCACCCACGAACAGCTCGCTGTGTCCCTACGAGCTTCCATCCTCACTGCTCCAGTCCTCCGGGCAAGCACTCTTTACAACATCGAGCAGCTTCACGATGACATCCTATCCGCCCTTCCTTCCAACTCTCTTGCCAAACTCCACATGTCCACCCCCAAACCATCCAACTCTCGTTGGTCAGTCGACTTCAACGGTTTCCTCTGTTTAGACAATTGTATCTATGTCCCCGACTCCAATGACCTCCGACTCCGTATCCTCTGATGCAAACATGACCATCTGCTCTCCGGACATTTCGGCCAGAACTGGTCCTTGGAACTCATTCGCTGTGAATACACATGGCCAGGTATCAGAACCTTTGTCAAAGACTATGTCTCCTCCTGTACCTCCTGTGCCCGTGTGAAGGTTCCTCGGCATCGCCCCTACGGGCTCCTGAAGCAGCTCCCCATCTCCGAGAAGCCATGGAACTCCATCTCCATGGACTTCATCGAACAACTCCCCAAGTCCTCCGGGTTCACAGCTATACTCATGGTCGTAGATCGTCTATCCAAGCAATGTATCTTCATCCCTACGCATGACACGATCACCTCTCCGGAGCTCACCAAACTCTTCCTCCTCCACGTCTTTTCGAAGCACGGAGTTCCCTCCCACATCACCTCCAATCAAGGAACGGAGTTCATCTCCCACTTCTTCCGTTCCCTCGGAAAAGCTCTGGACATCCGACTCCACTTCACCTCTGGCTATCATCCGGAAGGAGATGGTCAAACGGAGCATATGAACCAGACTCTCAAGCAGTACCTTTGCATTTATTGTAATTACCAACAGGACAACTGGTCCGAACTCCTGCCCCTCGTGGAGTTCTCTTACAACAATGTCCCTAGCACAACCACAGGTGTCTCTCTGTTCTTCGCCAACAAGGGCTATCACTGTTAAGACTGGATCAACTCCGGTATGAACTCCGGAACTCCGGAGTTATGTACAAGGCGAGTGGGACTTCGGCTTCACCGTATGTGGTGCGCCCTTGTCCAAGTCTGGTGTCCCGTATTTACAGAGATGGTCAGAGGGTGAACGAGCGGTCACAAGTAACCGTTGTTCGACAGAGGTTGGATCAGAGGTGAGCCGTCAAGACTCAGAGAGGGTCAGGGAGAGAGGAGGTGAGTCTAATGCAATATTCGAACTGAGGTACATGGCCCATCGGTAAGTACTTATATATGGTGTACGAACGGGAACGGAGGAGTAAGTCCGAGGGTCCGAGTATTTTCTAGGGTAAGTAATGAGACAGAGGAAACTAACCGAAGGGCCAATGGGTAACTATGACAGAGTCAGGGAAAACAGGGAAGTCAGGGCACAGGGCGAAATGGAGATACGAGGTATTGGAAATGTACATTACAGGGTAGATGAAACATAGGGGCAACTCCAGAGGACTGGAGTTGTGAGAACAGTGATATAGGTCTGGAGTTGGCTCGTACAGCACTGGAGATGCCGGAGTTGGGCTTGAGCAAAATATGGGATATGACAATCATCCGAACATCTCTGTTCATCTGGAACGTGATCTCACCTCCACTCGTGCTTGAGAATATTCCGTCGACCTCAATACCCTCCATCAGTTCCTCCGTGAAGAGATGACCCTTGCCCAGCAGTGTTACCAAGGACCAGCGGATGCCAAGCAAACTCCGGCACTGGACTTCAAAGTCGGTGACCAGGTTTTCGTGAAAGCTAAGTACTTCCATTCCACTAGACCTTCAAAGAAACTCTTTGAGAAGAATCTGGGACTGTATACCGTCATCGCTCAGGCTGGAACCCACTCCTTCACGCTCCGACTCCCTGACTCTATGAAATCCGTCCACCCCGTCTTCCACATATCCCAACTAGAACCCTCCGTACCCAACGTTATTCCCAACCGGGTACAATCTCCTCCACCTCCAGTCGAAGTGGACGGAGAACTGGAGTTTAAGATCTCTGAGATCCTCGACTCCAAAATAGACCAACAACAAAAAACCTGCAAATTGCTCTACCTCGTGCGATGGTCCAGCTACGAAGGTACTGATGAAGAAACCTCCTGGCTGTTAGCCACGGAGCTCGGACATGCTTCCGAACTCGTTGATCACTTTCATTCTCAGTATCCGGACAAGCCCGGACTTCACTCCGCATGATTGGACAAATATGACTTGCATTTTAATAGACTACAGAGGGCGATGAAGACTACCTACACCTCTTCTTCTACCTCCTTACCCTCACTCCTGTCACCTTCCTCCATCTCCACGTCTTCCTTCTCCATCTCCGCCCTCGCCACTTCACTAGCCTCTGACCTCAACTCTGTCACTTCCTCTGCTACTTCGCTCTCTCCCCTGTCCTCTGTCTCCTCCTCCATGTCCTCATCTTCTCTGTAGATTTCCATTGCCTTCAGATCAACCAGGCGATTGAACACATTGTTCTACACCTGCATCTGGTTGTTCTGTGCCTGGATCACATCTCGGAGCTCCCACACTGCCCCCGTCATCACCTTCGCCACCTGTGTCCACACCTTGATCACCTCCGTGAGTTCCCCCCCTTGCGAGGAACCCGCTCCGGTGCTCAACACCTCCTCCGACTCATTCAGTCACCTCTTCTTCTTCTCCGGCTGAGCAGCCCCCTCCACAACCCGCTTCTTCCGCTACACTGGCTTCTCTGCCTCCTCTGTTCCGGGCTGGACGCACCTCGCCTTCACTCGACGGCACTCCTTGCATGATGTGGCCTTCCCGGGCCCCAGGACGCACTCAAGATCTTTGGCAGTGCACCGAGTGCACACCTTGACCTCTGGGTCCTCCTGGGCCTTCTCCTTACTTGGTCCAGTGAGCTGCTGCTCGCACACCTTCTCGGCCTTGACTCTGTCAGCTTTGTCAACTCCGAGTCGAGGATGACTCACCCTTTTCTTGGCTACTGCTTCAGCTGCCTCGTGCCTCTCCTCCTCGCGCGCCTTCTCCTCCTCAACCCTTTTCCGCTCCTCCTCCACCTTCCTCTGTTCTTCCTCCACCTTCTTCCTCACCTCCTCTTCCTTCTTCGCTTTCACTCGTTGCCTCCGTTCGGCAAACTTCGCCATGCACAGTTTGTCGTCGTCGTCGTTGTTCTCCGCCAATTGGGCGTCGGACCACTTCTCAATATCGTCGAAGTCGGACATGGTGGTGGTTTGGGAAAGAGAGGTACCGGTAGGACTTCATGGTTTATATAGGGCCTTACCCCCCCGACCCACATTTCTTCAGACTCCGATACTTTTTTTTACAACTCCGCATTGTTGCTCATATAGGCCTTCAGGGGTTCAGGCCTAAGAGGGGGATACTGTCATATCCCACATTTCGCCCAAGCCCAACTCTGGACCTATCTCACTGTTCTCACAACTCCGGTCCTCCAGAGTTGCCCCTCTGTTTCATCTACCCTGTAATGTACATTTCCAATACTTTGTATCTCCATTTCACCATATGCCCTGACTTCCCCGTTTTCCCTGACTCCATTGTAGTTACCCGTTGGCCCTTTGGTTAGTTTCCTCCATCTCATTACTTACCCTAGAAAATACTCGGACCCTCGGACTTACTCCTTTGTCCCCGTTCGTACACCGTATATAAGTACTTACCAATAGGCCATGTACCTCAGTTTGAATATCGCATTAGACTCACCTCCACCTCTCTCTCTGACCCTCTCTGAGTCTTGACGGCTCACCTCTGATCCAACCTCTGTCGAACTACAGTTACTTGTAACCTTTCATTCACCCTCTGACCATCTCCGTAAATATGGGACACCGGACTCAGACAAGGGCGCACCACATATGGTGAAGCCGAAGTCCCACTCGCCTCGTACATAACTCCAGAGTTCCGGAGTTCATACCGGAGTTGATCCGGTCTTAACAAGGTCAAGAAAAACATACCTGCAGGTAGATCTGCAGGTATGATGGACCATGCATGTGTGTGAGCACACATACACATGTGGACTTGCTGTCTGTGTGTGTATGCACACACTCTGATGTGGGTGGTGACAGATGAAGACAAGATGGGACAAGTGCACAACACAAGGGGGACATGAGGGACATGAGTGGTTTTGATGAGAGCGAGAGGTGTGACCACACAACACATGAATTCATGTGTTGTGTGGTTGCACCACCTAGAGTACCTGTTATGACTCTTCATTTCCTTTCTCCATTTACTACGTTTACTTTCTCTCCTTGTACTACCAGCACTGTTATGATACTATTGCGGATGACAATAAACACCACAAGACTCGATGTCTTTCAGGCTACACTGATCCTTGCGAAGTAAGAGGAGAGGATGAAGGAGAAGTCCGGATCCGGTTGATGCAGGCCTACAAGGAAGAACAAGTCCTCCAGGCAATGACCAGTAGAGCAAACAACGAAGTGGATTAGACTGGGGAATCCAGTTGCAAAGTATCTAGCTTATATATGTTACAGGCACGCGCACAGACCATGCTATGCATGGGAGGAACTACCATAGATATGTAGTACTTGGCTAGTTCTGCCTTGTACTCTTGCTGCTCTGTTTGTGTTGTCTGTAGGTTGATCATTAGGTGCATTGCCTAGTGGTTAGTCAAGGACCTAACAATTTCAAAGGTTTGATATAGCCTTTCTTGAGTTCCTTGTCGATGAATGTGTGAACTTCATCCATTTCGATATCAGATAGGGGAATTACTTGACCCTTCTTCAGAACAAAATCTGACTTGAGATCTATGGCATGATCCCAAGGCTTCCAAATCAGCATGCACTCAGACTCTTTCTTGGAGAACACATCTAAGAACTCATGATACGTCTCCAGGACCTGTTCTTTTAGTCCATCTTCTATAGTACGAAGAACAGCTGGGGAACAACCATGAATTGGGGGTCTGAGCCCCATTATTTTACAGTATTGTGTACAACGAGGGAAAGAAATGGTCTGAAGGGTCCAATTGATGACAGGGTTGTGGCAATAAAGCCAATCATACCCGATGATCATACGATGTATACCAATCTTTGAAATGTAAGCATCTATGGTTTCATAATGTCCAGCAATCTCCATGATCAAAGTGACCACATGCCTAATTTGTCCAATGGCTCCTTCAGAGCTGTCTGCATTATGTATTTTTATAGGGTTTTCCAATGTATAGAAAGGAATGCTGTGATGGTGAACATAATCATGATTGATGAAAGTGTGAGAAGCTCCCAAGTCCAAGAGAGCTTTGAACTGGTATGCTTCCCACTGGCCATTCCACATACAATGTATGATGGTCTCAAGTGGGAACTCTCCACCAAATGACAATGTTGTTGTACAGTGCATCATGACCTTGAGGGGTTTATAAATAGAAGATATTTTTTGTTGTTTATTAAGGAAATTAAGCATACTATTATTTAACTTCAGTGCCGTGCTCAATTGAGATGCCCTTATGGAGGAACAAGAAAGACTACGTAATACAGATGACAAATCAGAAATAGGAAAATCAGAATCAGAACAAGAAGAAAAATGTTCAGGCACGAGAACATCCTCATCGTTCACATGCTGTTGCCTTTTAAAGCTTCCACTGTGCAATGCTTGGCTTCAGCCTCAAACTTGTCCCAGTAAAAAGCTTCGGCTTCTTCCGAGATATACGATCTGTGATTGGCATTTGGTACTGTGGCTGCTGAGGCTGGTGGTGAAGGAAGGGGACGTCTGGGATAGTGAGAGGCTACCTGAGCCTGCTGGTAAATGTTGTGTTGGGGTGCGACGACATATTGTCCCATGTTATAGTCCCAAACAACTTGTTGCCTCTGTTGAGGCAGACGAAATGGATGACAGTTTGGGTTTGAGGGGCAGTCAGGCTTAACGTGGCCCGGTTTACCACAGAGGAAGCAAGTCCTCATGTCTTGTGTGGGAGTGGGTGCAGCCTGCTGCACACCGATCTCCATTGGGGCCCCTCGGCCCAGTTGCATACCATATTGCGTAAATTGTGGACATGAAGGAGGGGGATTAGATGGTGTGGGGTAACGGGATTGTTGACATGGGAGAAAACAGGCATTAGAAGGTGGACCCCTTTTGATCGCAATCTGCTCAAATGCCCTGCTGATGCTTTGATAGGCGTAAACAAGATCCTCGTAATTAAGATCCGATGTGGGTTGGTTAAGTCGACTCCATTCATAAATTCAGTAGTCAACTGCCTTTTTAAGAAGAGTTACCGCATGGTACTCTTCTATCTCCGACTCCTTTTGTAGGACCTTGAATCTCTGTAAAAAGAGATCAATTGTGTGCCTGTTTTGTCTCAACCCTTCTAATTTTCGTAATGACTTGTGAGAGAGAATGTCAATGTGGAAGTATGCCTTTATTTCTTGTTGAAGAGCCACCCAAGAAGGCCAAGCCAAATCTCCCCTTTTGCCGGTAACGGCGCCGTGCTCATTGACAGTGTTCTCATCCTCTTTGTTAAGATACTTCTTGAGGGTAATCTGTGTGAATCCCTCGGCCTTTTTCTCAAAATGAGAGAGGACAGCCACTGCCTGAAGCTTGGCCAAGCACCATTTTTGTGTGTCAACCCATAAACACAATTTCACCCACCACACTTGCCAGTTACTTCTATCACCATTCCATTTCTCAGGGTCAGCGATCTTCTTGGTAACATTGTTTTTCTCTGATTCAAGATTTAGGGTGGTGATACGCCTTACGAGGTTGTTGAGGTCCACTTCCGCCATATTTGATTACAGTGCGAAGGACAGAAATTGAACGGAGATAGGGATGTAAGAAATCAAAGAAGTGGTGGTGATTCTCTTGATCAAAGAGAGGAAGATGATGACCTTGGCGCTGATGGTCTTGTCTGTGCTGGTAAATTTTTCGGGGGCGAGTACGAGGGAGGGGAGTGAGGAAGAGGTTATCAAGGCGGGTATTATGATTCTGAATGAAATTGACCAGAAGATGGTCATTTGGGTCTTGTTCTTCTTTCACCTCCTTACTGCACGGACTATTCCAACCATGCTCTGGGGAGACTACATGGATGAGGTCAGAAATGGTAAGGATGTGATTGGAGATAGTATCTCTGTCTTCTTCAGCAAGTCCAAGGGTAACTGCAGTGGCCCTGGTTATGTATACTGACTATGAGAGTTTCTAAATGAGAACTAATGACTCAGCCACCAGCAGCATGACGGCTGTGATCTGATGTTGTCCTGTGCAAATGTGGCACGACCCATGTGCAGTATCACCTCACAAGAGGGACTGAAAAGATTGCTACCTAACACAACAAAAGCTTGCCAGCTAAGGCACATCCTAAAGGCACAGGCGTAAAGAAATATAAAGTCATGGAAAGCTCTGGTGGGCGTCCCTTAGCTCTAGGATCCGAGCATTGTGTATGCAAGTCTAATCCAAGTGTAATGAACTATCGTGAATGACAGAAATATCCACAAGGCTCGACCGCTCACAGGCTACACAAGTCCTGGTGAACAAAAGAATAGAGGTGCGGGAGAAGATGAGGAAGAAGGTAGTCACTTCTGTTCGATGCAGGCCTATAATGAAGAACAAGTCCCAAGACAATGACCAGTAAAGCAACAAACAAGTGGATTAAACTGCGGAATCCAGTCATAGAGTGCTAGCTTATATACAGTATGTACAGATGCATGCACAGACCATGCTGTGCATGAGAGGAATTACCATAAATAGACTGATGAAAGAAGTCAGGCATGGGAACAGAAGTAATGGAGATTAAAAGGGCTGTGTGAGAAGAGTGGAAATTAAAAGGTCATGGGTACCATGAGGTATGACGTCATAGGTTCTAGACCTAGTCATGTGTTGGTTCCCATGGTCACGTGCACAGATCACGTGACTGGAAAAGAGAAAAGTTGAAGTTTGAAAATGTTTGAAAATGTTCATATTATAACACTACCCCCTTTTTAGGACTTGAATTCCAGGCAAGTCATGGAAGGAACGGATTTGGTGAAGTTTTCGTAAGGAGAAAAGAGAGATGTGAACAAGGAAGTTGTAAGTCCACAGAGTTTTCAGGGAGCCGAAGGATTCTTTTTGTGGAAGTCGGCGACAGCCAAGGGGGCAGTATTAATAATGTCGGCCAATTCCCAAGTATGATCTGTTTCATCGTACCCTCTCCAATGGACAAGATACTCCAATTTCCTGTTCTTTAGATGTGAAGCTGCAATGAACTCAATCTCAAACTGTTCTTCTCCTTCTTGATCTACCTCAATCACATCAGGACGGACTTTGGGTTGTCCAGGTAAGGTTTCCCAATAAGGTTTAATGTGAGAGATATTAACCATGGGATGAATTCACATGGTGTGGGGAAGTTTAAGTGTAACAGTGTTAGGAAGGACTGCAGAGATGACATAGGGTCCAATCTATTTTTGGGTTAATTTCTTTGCCGTGTATGGGAGATTAAGTTTATCAGTAGATAGCCAGACCTGCTGGCCAATGGAGTATTCTGGGGCTTCTGAACGTCTTTTCTCTGAGGCGGCAACCATTCTATCACGTGTTTCTTCTAATGCCATCTTAATCTCCTTGTGTGAACGGCCCAATTCTCCTGCAAAGCCAGCTAGTTTTCCTTCAAAGCCCATGCGAGGGATGTAATTGCGAGTAACGTTAAAAGGAATTGAACCAGTGGCAGTAGTGATGGCATTGTTGTGGGAGAATTGTGCCATCTTCAACCAGTCTATCCAATCATGTTGCCTTTTTCCAAGGTAAGCGCGGAGATATTGCTCTAAATCCTGATTGACATGCTCTGTTTGGCCATCCATTTGTGGGTGGTAGGCTGTGGAAATCTTTTGATGAATTCCAAGAAGCTTACAAAGCTCTTGTGTAAAGGCAGACACAAATTGGGGTCCACAATCTGAAACGAGAGATGAAGGGAGTCCATGTGTACACCAAATGTGATCTCTAAATAGAATTGCTAAGTCTGCAGAAAAACAAGTATCTGTAGTAGGAATAAAGACCATGTTATGACTTCTCTTTTCTTTCCTTCATCTACTACGTTTACTCTCTCTACTTGTACTACCAGCGCCAGGACCATGCATCCTATGTGTCCTTGCTCGACCATTGGACTTCTTTCCCTTTCTCCGCCTTCGGCTTCCTTTACCTCTATACCAAAGGTATCTTCCCATTATCTCACAACTTTGTTGATTCATCCCATGATAGTCAGACACGTGTTTTGCATGCTTTACACACGTATCCATGCTTCTCTTCTTTCTCTGATCTGGTTTATTATGATACACAGGATACACGCTTCTCCCGACTCCATACGCGTTATCCCACGGTTTATCCCGATCCCGTGATATTCTGCACTTGGCCCGTGCGTGTATCCAGGGGTATATCAACCCTCTCTTTTACGATAGGATTCCTTAGCTTAGACCTCCTTCAAGCTACCTTGTATCTCATCCTGTGCTAAGGCAATCTACGCCTTTCTCTTCTGTCTTTGACTCTCTAAGTCTCTGGTCTACTTCTAAGTGACCGCTCCTTGTTATTCCTTCTATAAGGAATCCTTGTCGGCCTACGGGTATCTACCCTAGTCGAACCCCTTGTCCTTCGTCAGCCTAAGAGCTCTCGCTCTAGTCGAACCCATGCCCGCCTGTAGGAAACCCCCAGGCAACTACTGCATCGTCGCCTCACCAGCGACTCCTTGTCCTTGTACTTAGGAAACCCCTAGAGTACCCCTCTCCATGCGCCTATAGGAAAACCCCAGGTGCTACTGCATCGTTGCCTTACCCGCAACTCCTTGTCAGCGAAGGCCCCATTACGATAGCCTCCCGGCTGTCATAACAGACCACTTCTTTAGAGAAGCAATCAACCACAACACAAATAGCTGTGAAGGAATGTGATTCGGGTAAATCCGTAATGAAATCTACTGATAAATCTTCCCATGGATGCTTTGCAGCAGGAAGAGGAAGGAGTTTTCCTGCCAGTGCCTTTTGCTTACCCTTCGTGAGGGCACACACTTGGCAGCTATCTACATATTGTTTAATGTCCTTGGTGACATCAGGCCATGAGAAATAATGAGTGAGGGTATGGATAGTCTTGGCATGACTGCCGTGACCTGCAATAGGGGAATTGTGACATAAAGTAAGGAGACGAGTATGTAGAGAAGGAGGTATGAAAACTGTGTTTTTGTTATTTTTGAAAATGTTCATAGAGGCATCAAAAAGGAAGTTGTTCACCACGTCCACCCCCATGGAGGCAGACTCAGATTCCAACTCTGAATAAAAGTCTGAAGAAAGAGCAACAGAATTAATGAAAACAGAAGGAGGCAAGACCGTAATATTGGTGTTATGATCCTGCACAGCCTCCCTATGGTCTGGGCGACGAGATAGTGCATTGGCCTGACCATTAGAAGCACCAGGCTTGTAAACGAAAACATAATTAAATTCCTGCAAAACCACATGCCATTGGGCTTGCCGACTGCTAAGAGTCTGCGGCTTCTTCCAATACTCCAAATGTTGGAATTAGCAATCCAGTGCGCATCCAGAAGAACGGAGCATGCTATGGCAATGCTTGCTACACATATCTTCATTCTAGTATGTACCTTTTCGCTAACCCCAGATCTCATCCACCATTATTGTGACATACAATACATTTCATTCTTTGTCTACATAGCTCCCTAGTCTTAGTATAAGTAGCTTACATTTTGTACCGCTACCTCAGTCCATTTGCCCGCAGCGCAACATGTACTGAGGTAAGACCTTTATATCTCGCCTTCCTAGTACTATACTAAACCTCTTTAGTATTCTGTCATAGGTATATATATATAGTCCATTTGCCTGCAGCACAACATGTACTGAGTATTCCGTCATAGCCCCGTGCACTCGTATAGCGACCTAGGATTTCTATCACCAAATTCTTGTGGTTGGTCCAGATTTTGAACTGTTCGCGACCAATCAGATAGTGATGCCACTCCTCCAGTGCCCGAATCACTGCTAAAAGGTCCTTGTCATAAATAGGATAATTGCACTCAGCGCTGTCAAAAGAATGAGAAATGAAGGTGATAGGCCTCCAATTACTGTCACTGCATAGTGTTGAGAGCACAGCTCCCGTGGCAATATCCAAGGTGTCCATTTCTACCCGAACCTCCTGATCGCGATTAGGGTAAGTGAGAAGAGGGGCTGTGGTAAACTTCTTCTTGAGGGCTTTGAATGCTGTTTGTTGGCTAGGACCCCATGTGAACGGAACATCTTTTTTGGTAAGATCGTTCAAGGGGCATGCAACCTCAGCGAAGCCCAAAATGAAATGCCTATAATAATTACACAGTCTGAGGAAACCTTGGAGCTGCTTCAGCCAAGTAGGAACCAGCCAGTCCATAACTCCAGAAACTTTCTTTTCTTGCATTTCTACCCCCTTTTTAGATATGACCATACCAAGAAAGTCCACTTGATCTTTGGAGAAGAAGCATTTAGAGGGTTTTACATAGAGGTCATTTTCGTGTAAGCGGTGTAGAACCTTCTTAACGACCTCCTCATGCTCCTCCTTCATCTTCTTCGACGTAAATATCATACAATTGTCAATATAAATAATTACTACGGCATACATATCATTGAAAATATCGTTCATCATCTGTTGAAAGGTAGGGGGTGAGTTGGTTATCCCGAAATACATAACCATAGGTTCATAGGCTCCAATGGGCGTAACGAAAGTGCCCTTCCATTCATTGCCTTCTTTGATCCAAACATTGTTATAGCCCCATCAGAGGTCCAGGACCATAAACATATCGGCGTTCTTAAGCCGATCAATAAGCTATGGAATTAGAGGAAGAGGATAGGAATTTTTGATGGTGCCTTCATTTAAATAGTGATAGTCCATAACCATCCTTTTCTTCCCATTTTTTTTCAGAATAAAGAATACTGGAGAAGTCTGCGGAGATTTAGAAGGTTTAATATATCCCTTCTTGAGTTCTTTGTTGATAAACGTGCGAACTTCATCCATTTCAATGTCCGATAGGGGAATTACTTGACCCTTCTTTGAAACAAAGTCTGGCTTGAGATCTATGACATGATCCCAAGGCTTTTGAATTGGCATGCGCTTGGACTCTTTCTCCGAGAATACATCCAGGAACTCATGATACATTTCCAGAACCTGTTCTTTTAGTCCATCTTCTATAGTATGAAGAACAGCTGGGGAACAACCGTGGATTGGGGGTCCAAGCCCCATAATTTTACAGTACTGGGTGCAATGAGGGAAAGAAATGGTCTGAAGGGTCCAATCAATGACAGGGTTGTGGTGGTAAAGCCAATCATACCTGATAATCATATGATGTGTGCCAATTTTGGAAATATAAGCGGCTATTGTTTTGTAATGTCTGGCAATTTCCACAATCAAAGTGACCGCATGCCTAATCTGTCCAATGGCTCCTTCAGAGCCATCTGTGTTATGTATTTTTATGGGGTTTTCAAGAGTATAGAAAGGAATGCCATGATGGCGAACGTAATTGTGATCGATGAAAGTGTGAGAAGCTCCTGAGTCCAAGAGAGCTTTGAACTGGTAAGCTTCCCACTAGCCATTCCACATACAACATATGATGGTCTCAAGCGAGAACTCTCCACCAAATGACAACGTCGTTGTACGGTGCATCGTGACCTTGAGGGGTTTATAAATAGAAGATATTTTTTGTTGTTTATTAAGGGAATTAAGCACACTATTATTTAACTCTGGTGCCATGCTCAATTGAGACACCCTTATAGAGGAACAAGAAATACGACGTAATACAAATGACAAATCAGAAAAGGGAAAATCAGACTTGGTACAAGAAGAAAATTGTTCAGGCATGGGAACATCCTCAATATTCACGTGCTGCTGCCTTTTAAAGCTTCTGCCACACGATGCTTGGCTTTGGCCTCAAACTTGTCCTGGTAGAAAGCTTTGGCTTCTTCCAAGATATATGATCTGTAATCAACATTTGGTGCTATGGCTGCCAAGGCCAGTGGAGTGGGAAGAGGATGTCCTGGATAATGAGAGGCTACTTGGGCCTGTTGATAGACATCGTGTTGGGGTATGACGACGTATTGTCCAGAATTGTAATCCCAGAAAAATTGTTGCCTCTGTTGAAGCAGATGGGCAGGACGACGATTAGGGTTCAAGGGGCAGTTGGGCTTGATGTGACCTGGTTTACCACAGAGGAAACAAGTCCTCATGTCAGGGCAAGAAGGTGTAGCAGCCTGCTGAACTCCGATCTCCATTGGGGCCCCTCAGTCCAGTTGGGTACTGTACTGTGTAAATTGGGAACAAGAGGGAGGAGGGTTAGAAGGCGCGGGATAATGAGGTTGGGACCATGGGAGGAAGTGTGCATTAGCGGGGGGACCTCTTTCGATCACAATCTGTTCGAAGGCTCTACCGAAGTTTCAGTAATGTAGAGCGAGATCTTCATAATCTAGATCTCCAACTGGGTAATTGAGTCGACACCTCATTAGGCTTTCTTTCTTTTTTTTTCCTACCTAACTTGTTTATGTTACAGGCGCATCACTCTTCCCTTGGTCGCCGGTCTCCCTGATGCTAAGTATTACTATATGTATGAGATGGCAGAATCATATGCCTGTATGATGACCGCCATCGATACGAGTGAAGCTCAGTGGTTATCTGGCTAGCATAGATATAGTAGTGGTATTTCTTGACCAAATTATATATATGTTGGGCGACCTCACTGACTGAGGTTGGTGGTCGGCCGACACGACAGTACAATATGATGTGGATGTAATGCTGGTCGACGTCAGTGTGTCTGATGGTCGGCTGATATCATGAATGGGATATGACGTGATGTTGGCCGAAGGTTTATCACACTAGTGTTGGCCCATCTGTCAGGAGTTGGCTGACATGGGGGTACAATACAATGTGAATGTAGTACCGGCTGACATGAGGGTAATGTTATAATATGAACATTTTCAAACACTTTTAGACTTCAACTTTTCTCCTTTCTAGTCACGTGATCTGTGCACATGACCATGGGAACCAGCACATGACTAGGTCTAGCACCTATGATGTCATACCTCATGGCACCCATGCCCTTTTAATTTCCGCTCTTCTCACATAGCCCCATTAATCTCTGCTTCTTCTTTTCCCATGCCTAGCTTCTCATATTAGTCTATTTATGGTAGTTCCTCTCATGCATAGCATGGTCTGTGCGCGCACCTGTAACATATATAAGCTAGACACTTGTGACTGGAATTCCCAGTCTAATCCACTTCATTGTTTGCTTTACTGGTCATTGCCTGGAGGACTTGTTCTTCCTTGTAGGCCTGCATCAACCGGATCC
>QFEM01001239.1:0-31091 GCA_003316205.1 Boletus bicolor
GCGGATGTCCGACGGCACCAGCGCAGAGGTAAAAGCGCTGATAGACTCAGGCTGCACCGGATCTTCGATCCACGAGAACTTTGTGGCTGAGAAGGGGGTAGTCACCCACACCCTCCCTCGCCCCATGTCAGTCTACAACGCCGACGGATCCTTAAACACCTCGGGTAAAATCGAGAAATTCGTCATCGTCGAGATGCAGATCCTAGATCACAAGGAGCAGATTGCCCTTGCGGTCACCAACCTCGGCCCCAACACAATCTCCCTCGGCTACGATTGGCTAAAAGCCCATAACCCAGATATCGACTGGAAGACGGGCCAAATGTCCTTCCGATGCGAGGAGGATCACATGCCGCAACTAGAGAGTTGCGACGACGATGACGACGACCAAGACGACTTCGTCCCGCATAATGGAGATCATTTATTCAAGCTCGATATGGAGAGTTACCTCCGAAACACTGCGATGGATATCGCCACCCAAGACTTCGCGACCAAAAAGAAGAAAACCTTCGAGGAAGCAGCTCCTAAATACGTCCACGACTACGCAGACGTCTTTGCAAAAGAAAGCTTCGATGAGTTGCCTCCGAGACGCCCCTGGGATCACGCCATCGAACTCCTTCCAGGAGATCACATGGTGGACTGTAAAGTCTACCCCTTGAACCCGGGCGAACAAGAGGAACTAGACAAATTCCTCGAAGAAAATCTGAAGTCTGGTCGCATCCGACCGTCAAAATCCCCATTCGCCTCCGCGTTCTTCTTCATCAAGAAGAAGGACGGCCGCCTCCGCCCCGTACAAGATTACCGGAAGCTCAACGAAGTTACCCGACGCAACCGGTACCCACTACCCCTAATCGCCGAGTTGGTAGACAAACTCAAATCCGCCAAGTACTACACCAAATTCGATGTACGATGGGGATACAATAACGTACGGATGGCCGAAGGAGATGAGTGGAAAGCCGCATTCCGAACGAACCGAGGCCTCTTCGAGCCCCTCGTAATGTTCTTCGGATTGTGCAATTCCCCGGCTACCTTTCAAACGATGATGAATTCCCTCTTCCGGGACTTAATTAACTGTGGAGTTGTAGTAGTCTATATCAACGACATCATGATCTTCACAAAAACCCTGGAAGAACATCGCAAGGTAGTCCGCGAGGTACTACAAATCCTGAGAGACAGCCACTTGTACCTGCGTCACGATAAGTGTGACTTCAAGGTCCAAGAGACCGAGTTCCTCGGATTGGTGGTATCCCAAAACGAGGTCAAGATGGACGAAAAGAAGGTCGCAGCCATCAAAGACTGGCCAATCCCAACCTCGAAGAAAACCCTGAGAGGATTCCTGGGGTTCCTTAACTTCTACCAACGATTCGTAAAGAACTTCGCCCAGATCGCACGACCCTTAAGTGCACTCACGTCGGTAAAAAGGGACTTCGAATGGTCACCAGCTTGCCAGCAGGCCTTCGACCAACTCAAGGAGACGGTGTCCACTGCGCCCGCTCTAGCGATGCCCACCGATAACGATCCCTTCCGCATTGAAACAGACGGATCGGGAATCAGAATAGGAGCGGTACTATCGCAATGCCAAGAAGGGACATGGCACCCAGTCGCCTTCATCTCCAGGTCGCTTAACGACGCAGAGCGCAACTATCACGCCGCAGACCTAGAAATGCTCGCGGTCATGTTTGCACTCAAAGAATGGCGACAGTATCTCCTTGAGGCCGCCCATCCCGTCGAGGTTTTAACGGATCATAAGAACCTCGAGTTCTTCCGTAAACCTCAAGATCTATCCCGCCGTCAAGCCAGATGGCAACAAATCGTCCAGGAGTACAAGCTGTCCTTCAGCTATAGACCCGGCAAAACCAATCCTGCCGACCCTCTGTCCAGGAGGCCAGACTATGAGAAGGGGGTAAACACCGACAACCACCAGCAGATTCTTTTGCCCGACTCCCTTTTTGTTAAAGCCGTAGCCTCTTCGAACATCCTCGATCGCATCAAAAAGCTGCAATATAAGTTAGAACGCTTTGCGAAAGAAGGATTGAAGAAACCAGAGTCTTCCTGGACCAAAAAGGACGATTTCGTGAGGTGGAAGGACCTCATCTACATTCCGAACGACGCCAAACTCCGCGAAGACGTCATCAGAGCCAATCACGACCACCCGATCTCGGGTCACCCCGGCATGCGCAGAACCCGTGATTTAATCATGAGCGAGTACTATTGGCCTTCCCTCCGAAAGGATGTAGAAGAATACGTGAAAGGATGTGACGCGTGTCAAAAAGTAAAACCCAAGACCACGTCGACCCAAACACCGCTCCATCCAAACGAAATCCCACTAGCACCCTGGGAAATCATCTCAGTAGATCTGATCGGACCCTTGCCGCAGTCACAAGGCAAGAACGCCATCCTCGTAATCATCGACAGATTCTCTAAGATGGTTCACCTTATCCCCACCACCGATACGGTCACCTCCCAAGGAGTCGCCATGCTGTTCAGAGACCATGTGTTCAAACTGCATGGAGCGCCCAGGAAGGTGATCTCGGATCGAGGCACCCAATTCGTCTCCTCGTTCATGCGAGACCTATATACCCTATTGCGGATCGAGGCCAACCCGTCCACCGCCTATCACCTGCAGACGGACGGCCAAACGGAACAGATCAATCGAGAAGTCGAAAAGTACCTCCGCATCTACGTAAATCACCGTCAAACCGACTGGGCCGATTGGCTCCCCATCGCCGAATTCACACATAACTCGCAAACCTCCAGCGCCACCGGAACTTCCCCGTTCATACTCAACTTCGGACAACAACCGGTGATACCCGCGCGAAAAACCGAGGTCCGAAACGAATCGGCAACGGAATTTGTAGAACGGATGAAGTCCAGCTTCGAGATCGCGCGGAAGGCGTTAGAAAAGGCTGCAGAATCGATGAAGGCGAGTCACGACAAGGGAGCCCGTAAGATCGTAGAATACTCCGTGGGTCAACAAGTCCTCTTAGAGGCAAAGAACATCAAAACAGACCGACCCACAAAGAAGTTCGACGACAAACGATACGGCCCCTTTAAAGTCAAAGCGAAGGTCGGAATCGCGGCATATGAGCTAAAATTGCCAAAGACTTGGAAGGGAATCCATCCGGTGTTCAACGAATCCCTCCTCACGCCCTACGTCACCGGATCCTACCCATCCCAAACCAAGTCCAAACCACCGCCTCCAATTATCATCCAACAGGAGGAGGAGTACAAGGTGGAACAGATCGTAGATTCCCGACGAAAGCGAAACAAGACTGAGTACTTGGTGCATTGGAAGGGATACCCCCGAGAGGAACGCACATGGGAACCCAAATCCCATTTATCCCACGCCACCAAGGAAGTTGAAAGCTTCTATCAGAAACACCCAGAAGCCGTTCGCGCCGTTGTAGCTGCTGCTTTGCGCGCTCCAGCCGAACCATGCGACTGTTCACCTTGTGTCCACCACACTCCGCTCTTCTCCGATCCCGGTTTCAAATCGCTTGCCGCCTCACTCAACCGCCTCCCAGACTCACTCTTTGAAATCCCCTTGCCTGGCTCTAGCCCCATAGTCAACGGTATTCTGGTCGACCGGGAGTTCGACCCCTAAGAAGGGGGTTATGAAATGACTCGCGATAATTCTTTCCCTTTCCCCCTATTCCTTCACCAAAGTTTCCTTATCTTATCTTATCTCGATCTAATCTTATCAAGATCATTCCAGAACATTCGATCTATGACGTAACCATGACGTCATCATGACGTCATCATGATATCATATTACTTAATCTTCCAGAACATTCCTTTTCCCAGGCTTGCCCTAAAGCAAGCCAGTAGTATAAGTAGTCATTCAACTCCATGTACATACTCAGTTTCGGTATTCCATTTCTTTGAGCTCAATATCACACTTAGTGACTGAGTTCTTTTTGTGGTCTTTTCAGTGACTCAACCCGCGGGTGCACGCAGCAGATCCCAACGGTATCCTAGAGCCCGTCGACCAGATGCTCTTGCGGCAACGACCCGAAGGCTCGAATTACGCATGCTGCGAGTAGGAATGTCTAAGAGAGGGAGAAGAGGAAGGACGAAGAAGACAACGATGCAGCGAAGTGCGTGTCAGAAGGCGAAGACTATAGATGTAGCGACGAAGGGGCGTCGGGGAGCGAAGAGCTCGGCGATGAAGAGATAGTTTCGGTATTATGAAAAGACCACAAAAAGAACTCAGTCACTAAGTGTGATATTGAGCTCAAAGAAATGGAATACCAAAACTGAGTATGTGTTACGACGGCCGGGAGGCTATCGTAATGGGGCCTTCGCTGGACTAAGATGTCGCTTAGGGGCGACGACGCAGTTAGCACTCTGGGGATTCCAAGGAGCGCACAAGGGAGTACTCAAGGGGATTCCTTAGTACGAGGGACAAGGAGTGCTCAAGGGGATTCCTTAGCATGGGGACAAGGAGTGCTCGAGGGGATTCCTCAGCACGGGGACAAGGAGTCGCTTGAGGCGACGACGCAGAGGTTCGACTAGGGTTGGTACCCGTAGGCCGACGAAGGTTCCTTTATGAAGGAAGTACAAGGAGCGGTCACTTAATAGTAGACCGGAGACTTAGGACGACGAGTAAAGGATAAAGGCGTTGATTGCCTTAGCGCAGATCGAAGTACAAGGGTAAATCGAAGGAGGTCTAAGCTAAGGAATCGTAGGAAGGGTATAGATACTCCTAGATAAGTACACGGGCCAGATGTAGGATATCGTGGGATAATCAATGGAAGCGTGAGACAAGGGTCAAGGGGAATGTAGGAGAATGGGAAAGAAAGCGAATGGACTAGACTAGACGAAGGGAGACAAGGCGCGACCTCCAGCTAACGGAGGCTGTAGACGAGTCGAAGGAGACCGTTAGCTGGTATTCTCCAACGACCGGAGTTGCAGTCAGTTTAAGGACATGAGTGCGGTCCAAGGGACGAGCGAGGGCACGAAGGATTCGTACGCCAGGCGCTGGTAGTACAAGGATGCTGAGTAACCGTAGCAAATGTAGAAAAGAGAGGAAAGAAATAGAGAATCGTAACAGTATGTACATGGAGTTGAACGACTACTTATACTACTGGCTTGCTTTAGGGCAAGCCTGGGAAAAGGAATGTTCCAGAAGATTAGTAATATGATGTCATGATGACATTGTAGTGATGTCACTGATAGAATGTTCTGGAAGGATTATGATAAGATTAGATAGGGAGATAAGATAAGATAAGGGGACTTGGTGTGGAAATGGGGAGAAAAATAAAGAATTGCCATGGATCGTTTCACCACCAAAGCAAAGTGAAATTCCCACATGTGATGGCGGGGCGCTGCACGCCCCAGTTTGGGGTTAGACATTGCAACATTTTTGTTGCCCACTGTACGTGCATCAGCAAAATGGTCGTGCTGAGCAATTAATTTGCACTTTAATGGATAAGGCCCAATCAATGTGTCTTCATGCTTGTTTACTGTTATGACCTTATCGCAAACAACAAAATCCACAAGGCTCAAGAAGCTTTCAGGCTACACATGTCCTGGAAAAGATAGAAATGAGATGTGGGAGAGAAAAGGAGGAGGGTAGCCATCTCCATTTGATGCAGGTCTACAATGAAGGAACAAGTCCTCAAGGCAATGACCAGTGAAGCAAACAAACAAGTGGATTAGACTGGGGATTCCAGTCGCAAAGTACTAACTTATATATGTTACAGGTGCACACACATACCATGCTATGCATGAGAGGAATTACCATAAATAGACTAATGAGAGAAGCAAGGCATGAGAAAAGAAGATGCAGAGATTAAAGGGGCTGTGTGAGAAGAGCGGAAATTAAAGAGTCATGGATACCATGAGGTATGACGTCATTGGTTCTAGACCTAGTCATGTGCTGGTTCCCACGATCACATGATTGGAAAAGAGAAAAGTTGAAGTGTGAAAAGTTTGAAAATGTTCATATTATAACATTTACCTGAATCCTATTGGGAGTTTGCAATTCTACATGCAACTCACATTTACAATATCATGCCTATGAATAGACTTCAATGACGTACTCCCCATGAATTACTCAAGGGGGAGAAACCTTCGGTCTCACACCTTAGGGTCTTCGGATGTGGTGCCTATGTGCATCTTCCCGATGAGACACAAAAAGGCAAGCTGCAGCCCAAATCGCAGCTAATGGTTTACATTGGCATAGCAGCTGGGAGTTCACAGAACTATTTGTTCATGCGACCTAATAACTCTCTACATACATCAGCTTATGCCATTTTTGATGAGAATCTGTTTCCCAGATGCTCAGGAGCTAGACCCCACAAACCTATTAGTCACGCTCCTAAAAAACCTCACTCTACAGAGGAACATGTCTCAAACCCTTCAGACTCAGAGAACAATGATCCTGTGCTGATCCCACTGCTTTTGCAACCTGAGCGACCACATACACCAGTTCACAACCTTACTCCACCACCACCTCCTGTTACACCTTCTTGTGCCCCTTGACCACCTCCTACTGGTCCTCCAGCTTTACCTCCTTGTCGTGAGCAAATTTGTTGCCCCCCTACTCAACCTGGAAATGTCTATGGAAAGCGGTGCCATCCTATGGAACAAGTAAAGGATATAGAAAAGGCTTCCACTTGAAAAAAGTTGGTTGGTGAGGAAAAGGAGAAGGAAAAAGCTCCGAACACTCTGCATGTTCCAGGTGGTCTCTGTTACAACTCTCTATTTCTTTTTTTTCTTTGTTACATTTGCTTCGCTTACTCAGTATACTTGTACTACCAGAGCCTGGCGTACGTATCCTTCGTGTGCTTACCCACCCACTGGACTATTTCCCTTTTCTCCGCCTCCGGCTTCCTTATCCTCTATACCGGAGGTACCTTCCACTTTTCTCACGACTCGGTTGATTATCTCACGATAGTCAGATACGTGTTTCACATGCTCCATACACATGTCCATACTTCTCTTCTTCCTTTGATCCTACTTCACACGATACACAGGATACGTGCTTCTCCCGACTCCATACGCGTTATCCCACAGTTTATCCTGATCCCGAGGTATTCCGCACTTGGCCCGTGTGCGTATCCAAGGGTATATAAACCCTCCTTTCTATGCTATGATTCCTTAGCTTAGACCTCCTTCGATTTACCTTGTATCTCGATCTGCGCTAAGGCAATCTATATCTTCCCTTACTTTCTAAGTCTCCAGTCCACTCCTAAGTGACTGCTCCTTGTTCTTCCTTCTATAAGGAACCTTTGTCGGCCTACAGATATATCCTAGCCGAACCTCTGCGTCGTTGCTCTCCAAGCAACTCCTTGTCCACCTGTAGGAATTCCCCAGGCAACCTCTGCGTCGTCGCCTCGCCCGCGACTCCTTGTCCCCGTACTAAGGAATCCCCTTGAGTACTCCCTTGTGTGCTTGTAGGAAAACCCCAAGTGCTAACTGCGTCGTCGCCCCTAAGCGACATCCTTGTTCAGCGAAGGCCCCATTACGATAGCCTCCCGGCCGTCGTAACAGTCTCCCTCCATTGCCTACCTCTTCTGAGGACGATGTTGAACAGATCACCAGTGAAGGGGGAGAAGCTCTCATAAACTTCCTCTATTCTTGTGCAATTCCATTCGCACAGTCATCCAATACTCCCAATTATCAGGAATGGTCCCTTTGGGACATAAATAAATTACCTGCAGCAGAACAATCTGCATGGCAGAAGGCCTGTGACACTGAGCTTGAAATGCTTAAGCAACAAAAGGTATGGGAAATAGTCAATCGCCCTGGTAATCGTAAGGTTATCAAAAATCAATGGATCTTTGATGTCAAGTCTGACAGCTGGAAACACGCACAATTAGTAGTGAAAGGTTTCTCTCAGGTTAAAGGATTAGATTATGACCAGATATTCTCGCCTGTTGTGCGATTTGAAACGGTGCGATGCATGTTCGCCCTAGCCACCATTAATGGCTGGCACCTCTCAGGACTAGATGTCTGATCCACCTATTTATATGGCAATCTGGAAGAAGAGCTCTATATGGAGTTTCCAGAAGGGTATGCCCCCTCTAATCTAAAAGGCAAAATGCTCAAACTCCTACATGCCATATATGGTCTTAAACAGGCCAGCATCACATGGTGGTACACACTTGACGCTTCCATGAAGGAACTAGAATTTGAACGGCTCAAAACCAACACCGGTCTGTTTGTGTACAAGCAAGGAAATGATATAGTACTTGCTATAATCTATGTCGACGACACAATATTTTGTGGTCCCTCAAAGAGCTTGGTTGAAAGACTTAAAGCTGCTTTTATGAAGAAGTGGGAATGTCGTGATTTCAGGGAACCAGCTGAATTCCTCTGAATGAACATCTGTTGAGAAGGTCACTGCATAATAATAGACCAGCGGAATTACCTCAACAAAGTGCTGGAACACTGCGGAATGATCAACGCAAAGCCAGTATGCACACCTCTACTGCAGGGATACTACCCAGTGAAGAACGATGGTCCAGTGAATCCAGAGCTTCGTACTCAATTCCAAACTGTAATCAGATCATTATTATACCTTATGGTTGGCACATGGCCAGATATTTCATACACTATAACTCAACTTGCCTGTCAATTAGCCAACCCGTCTCAGGAGCATCTTGAGAAAGTGTAAGATTTCGCCCCTATCTTCAGGTCTTATCTGTTATTCGATCGCAGCCTTAGCTAAGTCATGGCACCCTTAGCCAACTCTTCACTGCCACAGTCTATTTATGGTTATATTTCCCCTCTCCGTTTCCTTTCCACTGTCGTTACTCATTATCTTATCTTATCTCGGCTAGTCCCGATACCACACTCCTTCGCCCTATACCCATTTCTCCCTTATGTTCCCCTTTCGTCTCCTCTTGTTTCTCCTTTCGGACCGTCATCGCTGACCTCTCTTTATGGTCATCTCCTAAATCCCGATCTCAGATCCTAGATCCAGATCTCGATTCGTTTCCCCCATTACCCAGATCTCTTTCCCTTTTGCACCTCTATTTAAGTACCGTTTCACATGCATCGGCGATCTACCCCGATAGCATCTTTCATCTTTTGTTTTGTCTTTATTTAGTTTCCCCTTCGCCCTTCGTTCCAGAGCTATGATGTCATAGTGACATCACATTAGGTAATCTTCTAGCACATTCTATGCCTGCCCTAGAGTGGTAGCGCACTAGTATATAAAGCCAGTAGTTTACTTGTTGTAGCCTAGTTTTGGAATTCTATCTATCTCTATCCGTTTACTCTTGAACTCGTGGTTAAACCCACGCCTTGCTCTGCTTAGTACTTGGCTTGTCTTGCCATGTACTTTCTCTGCTTCTCTTTGTGTTGTTCGTTGCTTGATCATTAGGTGCATTGCCTTTTGGTTAGTCAAGGGCTTAACAGAAAGCTCTATATATTTGCCACTATTTAGTTGGCACTAGTGATTACTCGCTAGTATATAATGGTGGCTCTGGCAAAGGCATTATTGCCTGTACTGACTCTGACTGGGGTCAAGATAAAATTACCAGTCACTCACAAACAGGTTATTACCTGAAATTAGTGAATGGAGTGTTTTTGTGGAACTCACACTTACAAAAAACCACAGCTCTGTTTTCTACTGAAGCAGAATATATGGCTCTGAGCGATTGTTCTCACCAAGTCATATGGATTAAACAAATGTTCAAGGAAATCGGGTACAATCTCAAACCCATTCCCATCTGTGGTGACAATCAAGGATCGCTATTTATAGCTGAGAATCCTGTCACCAAAAAACAATCCAAACACATTATGATTAAATATCATTTTGTACATGACGCTGTCATGACTTTTAAACAAGTCAGTCTATTTTATATCCCCAGAGATGACAACCCTGCGGATATGTTCACTAAGAACCTTGGATATGTCAAATTCGAGAAATTCAGATCACAACTTGGTTTGGAATTCCACAATCTTGCCTTTCCTACAGATTGAGTGATTGAATATTTACCATATGTCTAGATTTACTATGGTACATTAGACAAGGGGGAGTGTTGAATGTAGTAATACTTTATATGTATAATAGTTCACACACTCATTGTATTTAGGTACAAACTCAGCTGAGCTGAGTTACAATTGATCTTAACCTCAAACCAGTGCCCATCTCATTAAGACAGGCACCCTAGGTATGTCATCCTGTGTATGGCTCTGCCATTACATGCATTGCTTCAACACTATCAAGGTTTTTTTTTTACAGATGCATACCAATGACCACTTTGTCTTGCACATGGCTCCAGTCTTCACAGGACCTGCAGTGTGGTGGCTGGTGATGGCATGGGCCACTGAATTAAAGGTGGGCATCTTGAAGCTACCTGCTTCTGTTTGTAGCACACGGTTTGTGTGCAGGTAATCAACAAGTGCCAACACCTCAGCAACATTCCAGACTGCTTTACTAACCAAGGGTTCTTGCATTGTACCACTGTGGACATTGGAGATGTCATCTTCTAGCATCATGACAGAAATGTTGTATATATAAACAAGTGCTTGAGTGATGACTTGCAAGAAATGTGACTGAAGAACATGGTTGTGGCCTTTAACGCTGATCATGGCGACTTCAGTGATAAACAAGGTTTGAGATATGTTTGGTCTCCACTGGAAACATTGCTAGTTCTATACATGAACAAATATCAAGATTCATGCAGGATTTGGTTGCTGTACAGACTCTCAGCAATTTGGACAGCTGGAGTGTTGGTTCAGGGTTTTGCCCATTTGGAAACACGCAGCCAATCAGAGCTCTCAAGCGACTCGGCTGTTGTATGTGCGAAAAATTTGTAGTAACTAGAGTTTGAATCTGGGACCACGGTCCCCGAAGCTAGCACCAAATGTTGTACGTGGGGCTTCACAACTTGAGCCCTTGAGGTACCATTCAATTCGACCCGATCAATACAATACCCATGAGACCACTCCGTCAAGGCTCAAGTTAAAATCTATACATAAATACACACCTGTAGGTATACATGACAACAACAAGAAACATCAGAGATATTATATAACCATGTATCGAAAGCGAAATGGGGAGAGGGGGAGAATAAACCGTACCATTAATCAATTCTAAGGGTAGTCTTGACGCTCATCGGCACCGCCTTCACACTTCGTTCCTCAATATCAAACTGAAACAAGGCTCACAAAACGGCTTTTCGTTCCGCAAGAAAAAGGTTGGATCCTCGAATGGTTGATTGCAACCCTACCGTCCCCGCGTCAGTTCACGATAAGAAAATGCGGAAAGAGGCAAAAAGCGAAAGACATAGATGAACAGCGTCTGAACCCACCTCGCACACAAAACACCCCCAACACCACTTGCCCCCTAACGCTTCTACAGCTCTAACACCGTCTCTGATGCTCTTCTTGCACGCCTTGCACTTTGGCATGCGAAGTCGCACATGACAGGTCTCGCAATACGGGTGTCCCCTGTACACCGTGAAGCCAACGTCATCGTCGACAAACTCGCCGTCACCCGCGAGATTCAGCTCGCCCGTGCGCGTAACAGAAGGCTGGAGCGGACCGGTTGGGGCAAGGAATGGGTCCCCACACTCAGCACAGAAAAAGTGCTGCTCGTGGTAAGTACGTTTACCGAGGGCGGGATCGTCGAGCGTGATGAACCGTTCGTCGATGATGGCTGTCTTGCAGTGGAAACAGCGAGGCGCAAAGGTCTGTTTGAGCACCGATCAGTAGTCGTCGCTGCGCAATGACACGATACAGACCTCGTGATAGTCCAAATGACAGTATGGCTTCCCATCACGTTCATAACTACTCACGTGCTCCAAGAGTTCATTGCAGATGGTGCATCTGAAGCAGTTAGGGTGCCACCGTTGACCCATTGCACTCACGATGCGACCAATGATGGGACCATTGCACCCACCGCACGAGAGGCCATTGGTACGCATCGGGCTCGAGGAGGAAGGAGGGGGAGGGAGACCACGTTTAGATCCGGGGCCACGACTTGGCATGGAACGCGAAACAGATGACTCTTGAATCTGGGTATGTCGAGATCCAAAGCTGCCAGGTGACGGTCCTGATCTCTGTGGGTGAGCCAAGTCTGAAACTGAGATTTTCGGAGGCGAGAATGCCAAGGAAGGAGAATCAACAGTAGACATCGAAATCGCAGGCGCTCCGTGCTCCAAGACTGTGATACTAGGTGCCTCAGAGATTGAAATAGCAGATGGGTCTGGTGCAGAAACTGAAACACCAGGGCCACTTCCAGGTCGAGAAACTACGATACTGGGACCAAATGTGTCGTCGACATCACTATCATTATCGTGATGACCATCGGGAAGCGATATCCTTGGTACTGCCGCCTGCTGGGGTTGAGTTACCGCTTGCCCCGTTCTCTCCAGAGACTGTGACCCTGCATGGTATGGATTATTCATGCCGTTCGCACTCACGTTGCCAGTTCGTGACGTGACACCCTGACCAGGTGTCCACTGTCTTCTTGGCGGTGTATCGTTCGTGATTTCAATTGCCGGGGTCCGATTGAAGCCCTGACGGATAGGTGAGGGCGATCGGCGCAAGGAAGGCGGCGGCGCATCATCTAGATCAATGTCATCATCCCTAACGCGCTGTTTTTGAAGCTGGCGTTCGCTCAGCTGAGGAATCTGCTGCGACTGAAGGTGAGGCTGCTGCCAAGGTGACTGCGCAAAGGACTTCCGATCAAACGCGGCGTTGATATTCGGAGATGACGAGAAGGGGCGGGCTGGGTGTGTCGGACTCGTCGGCAACGATGCTGAAGATGGTGAAGACGTCCCGTTTGGCTTGAATGGCTGACTCTGCACTACTTGGAGAAAAGGGCACGCATGAGACGTTGATACATATGTTGGGCAACACAAACTCACCAAGGGTATCCGTCGTACCAAAGAACGGACGAGTGGTGTTACCCGGTGCGCGTGGAAGAGGAGCGACGTTTGCATGCCACCCTTGTTGTTGGCGCACAGGGCTAGTCGGACCAGTGGCGGCTCGATTGGGACTCTGAGCCGGAGGAGGACTTGACGCTTCCTGCTGAGTCTGCCCTTGTCTTTCCCGCTCGCGTTCCTCCGCTAAACCCATCGAGGCGAAGCGGAGGGTGAGAGATCGAGGCTCTGCTGTGGGTGTGCCAGGAGGAGGACTACGACCAGATAACTGAGTGAATGGACTAGATACTGGGGGCGCTCGCGGACTTTGCGGGAGGCTAGTGGTTCGGGGTTGACTCTGTGGGGTGCTCGAGCTCGGAGTGGGCGGTGGAGGGAGTGTCGCGGAGCGCACAGGGCGCAATCTGGTAGTCTGTTCCTGCTGAGTACCAGAGACAATTGTGTCGGCATTCTGCCTGTCGTCACGATGTGCGATAGCTATCCTGGAACGAGTGGGCAAATCTCTGATTCCGTACTGGGGGCTCGGGATACGCGCGCTCCTTGCAAACCCGATGTCGTGCTCGTCGTCTTCTGTTTGCATGGGATCGGCGAACGTCATTGGTTCGTACGCATCCCTGTCAGAAAGTGAGGAAATGTCTGAGGGTGAAGATATGTCGTGTTCATCTTCTGAGGAAGCAGGGACGTGTTGGTGAAGGGATGGAACGCGAGGCGTTTCTGTGGGCGAGGAGGGAAGGGGCCGACGGGAGGGAGATGACTGGAGTCGCTGGGCTGGCTGTGCGCGCGCGGGGTTCTCTACCCGACGATTGTCGGGACGCGGCGTGGGGACAGTTACAGTGGGGGGGAAGATACCCGAGACAGTGCTTCTGCGCTCGATTACGTTCGTTCCGATCGAGGTAGAGGTGGTGGTTGGAAGATTGCGATTCCAGAATGGGGCCAACTTGATTTCTTGCGTCTCATGCGAGTCGGAGCGGGGTGAGCGGGGCCACGTCGGGGGGGGTGTGGAGAAGGGGGCAGCGGGGGTAGATGGAGGACGGTTGCTTGCGTCTGGGGGAGGTGCGGTGCGGCGGGAGAAGGAGCTGGGAATGCGGAGATCGTGATCGTGGTTGGCGTTGATGGCGCCGATGATGGACTTGACTGGGCTGATGGGTCTGGTGGTGAGATCGATACTGGTGTGCTTGGTGGAGGGTCTGGCGGGTGCGAGGGCGGGGGTGGGGAGGGGACGTCGGGCGGGGGGTGCCGTCGGGGACGTGGCGAGTGTGGCGGAGGGTGCGAGGATAGCGGGCCGAGACGGGGCGGGTGCCTGCAAGACGAGCGGGGACTGGCGGAGCGGCGGGGGCATCGACTCGGGACGAGTGCGCGGGGTAGGGAGGGGTCGGCGAGACGGACCGGCCATGTGGATAGGTCCAGTTGGCGCGTACCCCCGACTCGGAGGCGAAGACACGAGTCCACCTTGCACAAACGGCGGTTGGTTCATGTACTGGAACCCAACCGACTGCTCGCGTCCGTATATTCGTCGGCCATCGTGCTCGGCATGCATGACGCTCTGCAGCGCTGGTCGTGCAAATGTCCGCTGGTCGTCGTATGCCATCGTCCTGCCTGTCCTCGCTAAACGATCCCTTCATCAAAAACGACTCATCTCAATCATCACGTGATATATTGTACAAATATATACAAATACCCCTATCCACATCTCTTCCTTACTGCTGCTTCCAATACGTCCCGTTCGGAAATTCATACTCGGCAATGCTCGCCGTGTGCATCTCCGTACTGGTCTCGTGTCAGAAACACTTCCATCTCCGCCGAACTACTACTCACCTGTATCCTTCTTTCTCACTTTCCGGAACGACGTACCGTCCCTGCTCATTAATCGAGCACGGGTACACAAAATGCTCGTGCAAATGGTTCGCATATTCGATGACGTTCCGCTCCATCGACCCAGAGATCGCAATATAATCGATTAAGCTGTAAACGCCGATTCGTGCTCAGACCGTCTACCATCCTCCCTAGTCCAGCACCTACCTCAGGTGAATAACGTGTTCACAGAGCCCGACACCACCCGCGTGCGGACACACCAACACGCCGAATCTACACCACACCCCCGGTGTCTCAGCAACCGTCCGACATCAAAAAAACCATCCCACTCACTTGGCCGCCATGAGAAGCACACCAAGTACCTCGCTTACCCCACCCAGCCTACACGCATCAATCTGCGCTACGTCCACCGCTTCTGCCTGGAAAAGCTGCTTGAATGTCATCCTGTTGTGTGCATGTTCCCCCGTTGCAACGCCGATCCCGTACGGAGCGAGTGCCTGTCTGATGGCCGCGTGTCCAAGAATATCGTCCGGTGCCGTCGGCTCTTCAATAAACCTGCCCGCAATGTCAGCGCCCGTCATCAGTCGACGCCAACACACACCATGGTCGGATCTCTTCGAGTTCTTTCACGTATCTGATAGCCTCGTTGACATCCCACACCTGGTTCGCATCAATCATCAGTACCGCTCCTGTCGGACCTGCGTTCCTCCCTTTCAACTCTGGGCTATCAGGATTGCGAAGGGGCTTGTCTGATCGATAAGCCACGTCACGTACATACACTTAATCACCAAATTATCACATACCGACAGGATAATTCTTTGGGTCGTCGATGATACGCCTGATCATTCTCCCCCGCCGTAGATCATCCTCAAGCGAGGCGCCGACTTTCATCTTGAAATGTGTCCACCCAGCTTGGACCGCCTCTTTCGTGAGATGTGCAACCTTTTCATCGGGATAGCCTAATCAAATCGTGTGCATATCGGATGGGAATTATCAGCTCTAGGTCGATAGAACAATCAATTTCAGTCGCACCAAGCCATCCTGCGGACGTAATGTAAGCAGGGTATCTGGCACGCATGTTATCGCTGATAAGCCATTGGTTGAGTGGAGCTTGCACATACCCGACCTCTTTTACATACGCCTCTCTTTCTTGCTTCTCTCCTTCCCTTGCTTTCAGCATCGCCAGCGCTTCCTCGCGTGTGAGCACATCAGTGATATACCGAAACGCCGTCGCGCTGACAAGTTCTTCCTAAAGACCGCGTCCACGAGGTTGATGCGGCGCAACATCCAACACCGAAATGCACACTCGAGATCTAATTCAATCCATTCGTGTGAGAAACACGAGACGACTTACGGGGGTCATGTCCACGATAAGCTTCCAGAGTGGCTTTTTTCGCGATCTTGAAAACATATCCCACACCGCATTATTGACGGCTGCGAGCGCGAGATGAATGATACCCTTCTCCGGGCCAATCCTAGCAAACACCGCCGACGGCGCATGCGCGCAAGGTTAACTTGAGTGTTCGATTTTACGCAGACGGATCGGACCGCGAATGCTTACCAGCGTAACTGGGGGTCGCCGGACATCCAGTCCCATGCTTGACCCATGTTCGCAAAAAACTCCTCGGGATCGCGGCCTATCAAGCGCTGGGAAAGCACCTGGATTGCGTGGCAGACCTATTCGTGCGTAGCATCGATTATCATGAGTTCATTGTATGGAAGGGGGAGGAGATATGGGAGCCATATGTGCTGACAACTCGCTCTCTCGTGTGTTCATTAAAGCAGACAATGTGCCTCAGGCTCTGTCCACCGCTTTTGGCCTTGGTCAGCCAGACATTTGGGGCACCGACGGCATTCCACGTTCGACGAGCGACACGCGAGAACACGCGCCGTCGCTGAAAAAGGGCCACATCTTGATGACTCACGATATCAGTTCCCCGGCCGATGGTGAACGTCATTCCATGGCCCTCTAAACCGTAATCGGTGTACAGCGTCACATACGCCGCGGAGTAATCGCAATCCGTGTTCCTGTGTGACGCCGTCAAGACCTCAGTCGAGTCTTCGCCGGAGGGCGTAGCCCCTAATCAACGGGCTAAGGGGATACTCACATTGCGTCGGTTCCATCACCCGTCAAGGATGTCGGGAAACGGATATCTAAGATTGCAAAGTCGTCAAACGAGACCTCAGTGAGAAAGCACATGACGTGTCACTCACCGTGCGTTTCAAAGCGGGTGATTTGTCCGGGCATCGGGCGACAGGGCAACGCGGAGATCGAGGACTAGCACTGGAGGGTTGCGTAGTCGACTCAGTTGATGGGACAAGAACGCCTCGCGGCAACCACCATTTTTATAGATATACACTAATAAAGACTGAGTGCTGTCACCGGTTATGGCTGTGGGGGACTCCAAGGTCATCTGACATGACGGTGAGATTTTCCAGGAGGATGTAGTACATACGTAGGGGTGGTTTCACTCGGCAACAAACGAGCGCGACCCGGAGTAAATCATGGGCCAGGGTTGAATTCGGGCCCAATCACGCGCAAGTTCGCCCTGGCCCAAGCCAGTCTATCTAGGAACGAAACGGATCCAGAGCTGAAAGCCACCGCGCATTGTTGGCGCATTGCACGGCCGACGATCGCGATCGACCATCCCGCAAGTTAACGCAGCCGCACAGCCAATCATTTGGATTGCTCAGGTTCGATATTGAACATGGAATTCCAGAGCCCTGCCCCTGCCCCCACCGCTCGCGGTCTCGGCAGGACTCCTTTGCACTGCGATACAGGCCCCATCATCCCGAGAATTAACGCCAAGTCGGTCGCCTGCTGGGCTATCAATTACAACTCGGTCGACTCGGGGTACAACGGGTGCCCACAGGAGCCTCCCACAAGGCTACCAATTGGTGCCTGATCATATTGACAAAGTCAATACTATTGAACTTTCACACACGTTCAAGAAATGACGCGTGTCGCTCCCCTGCAGCATGTTACCTGCGGTGGCGTGAACTGCAGCAATCGAGCCACCCAAAGCCAGGGTAACGCATGGCCAAGGGGAGCTACGAGTGTCGACCTACAACACCATGGATGAATTTCCACAGTTTTAGTGACGAATACAGGGCGAACATCGACGTGATAGGGTCATCAATCGCATGAGGACAGGTGCAACAAAGAAAAAACCAGACAGATGGGACAACGAGCAAACTGAAGGAAACTGAGCATGTGTGAGCAGAGTACGAGTAAACGGGTGCAAAGACCTTTTGATACAATCATCGCGGACCAGAAGCCAAACATCAGAGGAGAAGAGAGGGTCATCAAAGTGCGAGAGAAATCGACAAGTGTTATCACCATCCAAAATTCCAGTTTCGTCTTGGTTATCCCCCTTCCCTGCCAACGACAGACCCCGACCCCACATGATACATACGCTAGTCAGCAACCCTTGCTCGCAGACCAAACCATGGCCTCCTCACGTATGCTCAGTTCACTTCGTCCAGCTTTTCCTTGTCATTGGCCGCCGCGGCGGTCGCCTGCTCGCCCTCGACGTCAAAGTTCTCGACGAGATCGGGGACGTCGTCGTCGTCGTCGTCAGCACCACCTGCTGTTGGCCTCTGTTGCCCTTGTTGGATTGCTTGGTAGGATTCTGCGAGCTTGCGCAGTGATGCAAGGGAATCAGGGCCGAGCTGGTTTAGGATACCAGGAACGAGTTCTGTGAGTTCCTTGACGTGTCCTGCGCCATAGATCGCAAAAGTGTTTGCGGACACCGCGGCGTGAACTGTTCAGAAATAGCAACACAAGATTAATACCCCAGATCCCCCTCGTCCGACGGAACACGTCGTGGTGAGAGAAGAAAATAAACATCGACGATGTACAGGGGATTAATTTAAGATGGGATCGAGAGGAGGACATGCCTTTTGGAGTGGTGAAATGTAGTACGTTTCCGTCCTCTCTGAACATGTTTACCTCCTCTACTCCAGGAATAGGTTGCACATTGAGTTTCTTGAGGGCAGCCTGTAGTTTTTTATCATCTTGTGCGGCAGAGGGTTTTGTTTTCCGGACGACTTTCCGACGCATGGTACCCTTGCCACCTGGAATATGTTAGAAGCGGTGACTTGAGGGAAAGATGTAGAAAGATGAAGCGATGGCCACACCGCAGGTATGGCTGACCAAAAATCGCTCACCAAGCCGGTTAGCCGCAGCCTGCGCCTGGAGTTTGGCCAATTTTGCTGGATCCATGAGGAGCGGTGGACGAGGATCAGAGATGCCTGCGGAGGGAAGGGTGTACGATGAAAAGTTACAAACAAGGTTTGCACGCAAATACGTGTACACATACCACCCAATTCTCTGAATCAGCCGCGCGTGGAGATAAGATAATCTCTACCAACATCGACCATGTCCTCCATTCAATTCCACGTCCGTCCCGCCACCGTGGACGACGTCGTGCGTATTCATGTCGCCACCACGTCCGTCACTGACCAAGTCATCCCAGGACACGCTCCTACAGCTCGTCCGCGATCTTGTACGACTTCCCCTGTTCCACCCCGCGACCAGCATTAATACTTGCATAGGCCACATACGAGAAGGAGCCAGAGTCCGCAAAAGCCACCCGAGAGCTGGTAAGCATCCCTGTCTGTCACGGTCAGCACCCAGCACCCCCATTCTCCACAGTTCAGAGAAAACATCTTTGAAAAGGGCTACGCACATGCCCTCCTCGCATTTGAAGGGGCCCGTCAGGAGCCCGGCGTGCCCCTGGGCATGGCCCTCTACTTTTTCAACTTTTCCACCTGGACAGGAAGACCAGGGTTGTATGTACGTCCGTGGGTACGGTCATCCTGTCCATGGTTGACACGGACCCTCAACGCAGCTCGAGGACTTATTTGTGAAACCAGAGGCTAGGAATATGGGAATTGGAAAGGCACTGTTCGCCGAGCTTGGTAAGGTGGCACAGGAAAAGGTAGATTGCTTTTTACTTCGCCGTTGTGGGCCAACGACCTCTTATTTCCCTGACAGAATTGCGGGCGTCTCGATTGGTCGGTACTCACGGTGGGTGCACGTGCCTGGAGTGACTCGCTCAGGAATTCATTCAGGCATTTGCAGTGGAACGAGCCGTCCATAACATTCTACGAAAAAGTTTTGTCGGCTAAGCGCATGGACGGCTGGATGGGCATGCGGTTGACAGACGAGGGCATCCAAAACCTGACAAGGTATGCCCTCATCGCCAACTGAACAATTTTCCCTTGTTCTACCCACTGCTTTGGAGAGTGTTGATACAGCCATGCATGGAGAATGCATCAATGGACGACCATTTATGTCGCGGCGGTGTCAACCTAGTTGCCACTGATATATGATGCAGGCTTTGGTGGAGGTTTGACATGCACGACTATACAGCATTGTATCCGAAGTAGACCAATAAGGGAACATGTCATACTCCATCGTAACTCGCGCCACCGGCCTACGTTGGATGGGTCAGGAAAGGAATGTAAGTACGCGACATTTGGAATGCGTCACCCACCTTGCGTAGCCTAGAGATGATGGGGTCCTCTTTCAAGTCGTCCCTTTCACGAGCGGCCACCTCGATTGAGTAAACACGCAGCACCTGTTTGACAGTTGCAGTATGGACGGAAATCTAAAATGTGCAGGGGAACAAAAGTGAGTTATGGACATATGGTCATCACAACTAGGGTAAGAGTGGGTGTGTGATACAAGTGTGATATGCGTCAGGGAAAAAAAGGCACCACACGGTGCCGATGATCCGATTCAGACAGATACATGCGGTGTTGCACGTAAACAGAAGACCGGGAGACCAACCTTTGCTTTGCGCATCACCTTGCAGCCAGATCCGATCCATACCACGAGAATGAACTTTTCACGCTGAGACTCTTTGTCGTTGGAGTAAGTGATGCGTGCATAGCCGTAAGAGGCCTTGGAGTCATCGAGAGCATCTCGGAGCTCCGAGAGGCCGTGCGTGCCTGTCTTTGTGACTACAAGCTTGTCTGAGCGATCGGACTGGTAGGTGTGGAGAAGGCGTGTCAGGCTAAGCCACAGGGAAGGAGTGAAAGGTTAACGCTGACCTCATAATCCAAAAGTAACCAATTAGTATCGGATTTGTCAGAACGCACGTCCAAGTAGGCTGGAGGATCAGCGAATACGACGCTGGTTCAAAGCATGACTGACGAGTCGACGAGCAGGGCTGACCTTGGTTGATATCTGCGTCGGACACGTCCGCCATGTTGAGCTAACTGGGGCAAAGGTGGGGTCAATCGAAACCACCCCCATGATCGGGGGATGCCGATAGCCAAGGTCGCGGAGTGTAAACGACCCTCTCTACAACGTCTCGACCATGTCTCTGCGAATCCAAACCGTCCTCTCCGTCGCCGGACGCCGTCTCTACTCGCAGCTCATCCCACCCCGCAACTGGCAATTAGCAGGACACGTTCCCCCCACCTCTCTCCTCTCTGACAACGACGGCCCGTCTCTCGATCTCAGCGAGGACGAACCACCACCACCACCCAAAAAACACCCCGCTGCAGCTCCAACCCCTGAGCAGTGGCGACGGCATCGCGAAACAATCAAAGAGACGTTTCCGGGTGGCTGGAACCCCACGCGTAAACTGTCGCGCGATGCCATGGACGGAGTTCGTTCCCTGCACGCGTTCGACAAGGACACATTCTCATGCGCGGTGCTCGCGGACAAGTTCAAGATCAGTCCAGAAGCTGTCCGCCGGATATTACGGAGCAAGTGGGAGCCATCGAGAGAGAAGCGGGCCCGGTTGGCAGAGAGGGAAAGAAGGAGCAGAGAAGATTGGATCACGAGAAGAAGACAAGAAGAAAAGGACAGGGCAGCTCAGATCCTATCCGAGGCTAGACAGAACGACAGACCACGATCGCGTCAGAGATCAACACGAGTCAAGTCAAAGGACAAGTTCTTCTTCGAATGACATGTGCCGCTCCAGGCATGCGAAAATGTATCGCGACCACCAACGTCTTATATGTTACTCTAGATGCACCTCGAACTCGGTCTTGTCTTGGCTGGACTTGCACTATGCCACACATGACTGACAACCTCGACTCTAATCCAATGATTTGGTATGCGATAGTTCGAAGTACAGCAGTGACTAGAAGAACACGTATAACTAATAAGACAGGTATGGTTAAGACGAGTGTATATGTACTAAAGTACGCGCGGTCCCGACCTCGGAATCCTAGTAATTATTCAAAGTTGATAATAAATATAATATAAAACGTCGTTAAATTTGAATGGCCGAAGTGAGCGTGTGCTGAATGATGTAAGATGTGCATGATGCAGTTCAAGGTCGTGGTACAAACGAGTCCAGGGATGACGTCCGTTGGCCAATGTCCAGCTTGACCTATAATGATAGTTCGGCCTTGTCATAAGCAAGGTAATAAACGTCTTTGTCAGGGCGACACAAAAGGATATCGTTCCAATTGGGTCGCGGTAGAAGGTCGGGTCGTGCACCCCGTGAATCCACAATCGAATACCGGAACCGCAGTAGCATCATGGAAGTGATGAGTTTGAGCTCCATTCTCGCCAAGCGTTGGCCAAGGCAGACGGTCTTGCCTGTGAACCAGAAATGTCAACTTCACCGCCAACCACGTAATGATGCAGCTGCAGTGCACACTCACCACCTCCCCATCCAACGTAGCCGAACGGCGTCTTCGCCTCCTTGCGGCTCGGGTCGAATTTCCACGGATCGGGGTATAGTTCCGGGTCAAGATGAACGTCCGAAAATGGATAAACTACGTATGCCCCTGAAGGGATAGTTTTGGAATCAATGATTGTGTCAGGTCCGAGGTTGCGACGCATAGCAGTGTGTGGCTGCGCAATCCGAAGGGTCTCGTGGATAAGGGCATCTAGAACGGGTGTTTCTGTTTCCCAGGCTTCCAATGGAATGGACGTCAAATGTGACGAGATCGAAGCGCTAGCCGCTGTTTCTGGACTGTACGCCGACAGTAGCTCTTCGATCTCACGGATGGCCTTGTCTTTCCACTCCAAATTATTGCCCAGAAATGTTATGAGCCATGATGCTGTGGTGCCAGTCGCTCTGGCCCCCGCAACGAGTAAACCCATCATGAACTAGAGAGGAGTCAGCGGGATGCTAGAAATATGACATCTGATGACCCACTCCCACAATCACCAACCGCTCATCCTCGGCGTCAATAAGCATCTGGAGCGTGTCGTTCTGAGGCTTGCCACTCTTCACCCGAATATCAATGGCGTGTGAGATAATGTCGTAAACCTTCTTGGTCGCGAGTAGCTTTTTAAGCATACTCGGACCGGGCAGCCAAGGAAGCAGAATAGTCGCTGGGGTAGTTCCATTGTCCAATATATCGTACAGGCTTTTGAGCTGCGCAACCAGTGCAGGATCATCTGCAATTTCTTGACTAGCGATGCTGCGTACAGTAGTTTGGAAAACGAGCTGACGTGAATGCCATTAATTGTTGTGTATACAACGCTGCCGTTCAGGAACATACTTCATATATTTTTTCAAAGGGATCAAATGTTCCATTCGCGCCCCAGGTGTCCATAACACGGTGACAATCGTCCAGAATGGGGACAATAACTGTATCGAGAAGGTCAGCGACATAGACATACACGAATGGAGGTCAGCCACGCGTACGTTGTCTAAGATGGTCATTTTTCTGCATTGAAGCGAGACGTTTGTGGATGAGGGCTATTCGGCGGGTTTGGAGACCGGAGGTGACACCCTTGACCATAGGGATCTAATAGTGGTACATTACGACCGATGTAGATGGACTAGGGAAAGCAACGCATACCGCACCAGACAGAACCTTGAAACCTTCTGTCAGGTCAAAGGCCCTGTTCGCGAAGAAGGCTTTTCGTGCCGACTCCCCGGATACGACGATGACGGTCTCCTGGGGATGACGTTAGCAACCCACGTTGATGCCCGAGAGGTGGGTGGAACACGAACGCGCAACATGTTAAATTGGAATAGCTTCTCTCCCGTCTTGCGGAAACCATCGTTGAGGAAGTCGAAGCGTCGTCGAAAGAACGGGGCGATGGCGAGGAGATGAGAACCAGGTAAATAGGCAGGGGCATGTGTGGAGAGGTCGTCCTTGGACGCGCCATGACCAAACACCAGGAGGACGAAAAGAATGAAGAGAGCCAGGACCACTTGGGCCTTGAAGCTCGACATAAGAAAGGCATCGGCAGCTGATTGTAGGCCAACTGTGTACATAGCTCAGGAAGAGGAGGCCTTTTTGATAAGGGAGGAGGATGGCGAAGGACGGAACACGATTGATGCTTGCTCTTTTAACTAGTTTCAGTAGAGTGCACGTTGAGCCCTGTGAATATCATGACATTAGAACAGCACGCTTCATAGCCAAGGTGCCTACCACCGCTGGCAGGTGGATTCCAAATCCAGCCACGATCTCTGACGATCAATCGCCTCGGTGCCGCGACTTTGCGAGACCATTAGAATGAAACTCGCGTGCAACGGGAGGCCGCCGTCAGCCTGCAACACGCATTCGGACAATGCAGTATCGGAGTGCTAGCTTGTTGCTTCTCGTTCCCCGTCCCTGCGAGTGGCAAATATTGGGTGCCAACCTTTGACAGGATTTTCAACCCTGACGCGCAGTACGGCCAAAGTACCTAAAGGCGAAGCTTTACGCCTCGAGGTATCAGTGCGGCGGGGCTTTACGCCCATTCATTCGTCATAGCACTTCCCGTCGGAAGCCGATCGCCCCAGCACTAAGCCCGCGCATCTTCTCCGATTGGAGTGATGAAATGCCGGATGCAGCCAAGTCATAGACTCTGCTCCCGATTGCGATCGCGGACGGTTCCGAATGAGGCCGGGGATTCCTCAGCCGAATTTCTATATGATAATCCACATTCATTTGTTGCGACGTCAGAAGCACCCCGCCAACGTGTACATTCTCTCCGTTTACTTATCACTGGGGGTGTGGGCCGGGCACGTCTCCGAAGCGTGGGAAAACACGGTGAATTGATCACGCGTCACATACACCGCCCAGCTCAGAGTCAGAGTGCCAGTGATCGAGCACTGTCAACACACAGAACCAATGAGTCAGCACGGCCATGACTACGCAGACGTGGAAAATCTGGTGTGAGGCGAAAAGATAATCAAACTTTCCGGGTGCAATCCGCTCGGGAATGCGGTTGGCGCTGAGCGGGAATGAAATCAAAAAATGCATCAGGTACGCAAGTTCACGGCGAACGAGGAGAACGCACTAAATCAATGCACCCACTATGTATAACGTACCCGAGGTGAGCAGCCAACCAAAGCCCATCTCGGAAAATACCTTCATTGCACCATGTCTCGTGACCAGGTGCGTGACAGGCACGACGGCGCAGAGTCCGAGGGCAATAAACACCCCCGTTCTCGCACCTCGACGGGTTGGCTTCGCATATTCGGGATTTAAGACGGTGTATGTGGCGCCTACCAAACACATCATAATACATCCATTAGCCTTTGCAGAGCACTTACAGGCACCAGCGGACGCAATAGCAAGGAGATGAAACGCCTGAGACAGGGGGTCGCAGAAGAAACCATAGAAAATGCAAGGTACGAACGACCCAACGGTAAGTACTACCGAGATAGATCAGCGATGGGCTATGGAGGCCAAAGTTGTGGCAGCGTCCCGACCTATGATGCCGATGTAGTCCAAGGCGTGACATCTGACGGAGACCTGTTTGGTTTAAATGTCTCAAACTGTCCCGGTTAGGGAAGACTTACTTTTTGAGAGTGACACGTAGATATGTGATATGCAGCGCTGGCGGACAAACAGAAGACAGCCGACATAAGGAATACTGCGACGACGCATGTATCGACCCATGTCGTCGTTGCGTACGCTCCCACGTGTCTCGTCTGAAAGGTTGCAAGTAAAATAACGAAAAGTATTGCACCCCAAAAGTGAGTGTGAATGTTCACTGTGTGAACATCGGATGGCAGATCTGTATTCAATACGAGGGATCCTGAGCCTGGACATTACCTAGGCTCACCAGTCTCGTTGTGAAAGTCTGTCCATTGGAAATTGGCAGTATTTGTGAGCGTTCATATGAACGGACGCTATGATAACTCCTTACAGCCAAAGATAGAGGCAGTGCAACCAGACCACCTGTTTTGCACCCTGAAGAAACCACACACTCAGCTCTCGCCATAACGGACAGACAAACTACCAATCGTCAGTCAAGAATGCTTACGGACGGTATCCGCTCAAGATGTACTCATTGTCCCTCTGCCACTCGGGTACCTCGTTCCAAGAGAGTGTCAACGAGTTGAAAGGTGTTCGCTTTGGTTTTACGTTGGGTCTTTCTATGCCATTCGAAAAGACAGACGAAGGCTTGCGCTTGTGCATGGAAGCGAGTCTATTGGGCAGAAATGAAAGTTCTAGTCGTGTAGCCCTTTTCTAACTTTCCAGGCGTTGAGAATGAAGGTGACAACACCCTAGGGTTGTCAGTGTGCAGGATGAGAACAAAGAAACATTTGGGATGGTCCGATTGCTCGTTATGGATCGTGGGAAAGCGGCACGGCTCGCTTTGAAAGATCTTGATTCCATTCTGAAGCACGTTGGGCAAGGTACAAATGCAGCATACGTATCATGCATCATGATTCATGATTCATGATGCTAGTGTATTGGGGTTCGGGTTACATACATACAAGCCAAAAAGCGATGGTAATGATTATCGCTTCCGAAGTCGACACCGACCCACACGTGTTCCGCGAAAAAAAGTGTTGTACCAGTGCCACTGCATAAGGCGAATTGTTATGGATGTAATGATACATGCGACATCGTTCTAGTCGAGGTCAAGAGATGAAAACTTTTTTCAACGCAGTAAAGTCACAGGCTTGACCAGACCGCGGGCATATGACTTTGCCGTTGTTTTTGGCGGCCATCTCTTCGAGTGCCTACACGACAAGTAGAGCTGTAAGAACTGTTGGTCTCAACACGCAATTTTATCGTACCTCTGTCGAGTAAACGTATCCGTTAGGGAAGGCCATTGGCATGTTATCCCCATCCATTATTTTACCGCTCAGATAGCAAACAATAGTAGAGTTGGCATGGTGACTGAAGGGTACCTCTTTGGCGAGAACGTTGATATTGGGATCGCACACTGGACAGTCGACATTATGCGTGAGATCATAGCAAGCGGGTAGTTTCAAGGAGGCGAGTCCAGCGTAAAGCGCAAGATGCAAAAGCGGTTCCGTCGGCAAACCGTTCAACGAATAGATAGCAATGCGGAACGCTTGAATCAGAGAGTTCCAACGAGACTCGTCGTAGAGACGCTACGGCGTCGTGAGACTCGGCGGAAGTCATTTTGATGGGCCACGAACCTTGTACTGTCCGCAAGTTGTCGAGGGCTGGACCGCCAGGAGTGCCATAGCTTGCGTAATCTGCTGGAAGTGGGTCTCTTGCCACGGTACAAGGTATTTTTTCGCATACGTGATCGCCTCCTGTGTTTTGCGAGCGCGGGCTAATTCAATGTATTCCTGAAGCCGGAGTTCGAACTCAAGAGTGCTCTGCAAAGTCCCGGAAATTGCTGCGTTCGCTCAGGATGGCGCAGCTCAGGAACTCACCTTAATTTTCCTCAACGCCGTTTTATTTTCGTTGCACCATGCTATAGCTTCAGTGCAACTGTGCCGGAAGAGCGCGCGTTCAATCCTGTGGATGTCCATAAAAAGATCAATATCCACAAGAGTCTACAAAGATATGAACTTTCAACGTGGGGTCCAGCAGAGACTGACCACAAGGTTAACGTACTTCAATACCCCTTTCTTGGGCTAGTTTCCTCGAGGTTCTTTCTCGGCCCGCGCGGAGTGTCCAATCAACCAGCCATCGGTCCAGCCGCGTGTCCGCCCAGCGTGAAAATTCAGGGCAGTTCGTGGTCTGCAGAGCCTCGGCCAACGCGAGGTGCTGAAGCCGTTCATGTGTAACATCAAGTGTAGGCCTGCCATTGTTTTCCTGTAGATCCGAAAGCTGTACAGAGTACGCATCTGATGAATTAGTGTCAAGAGCGCACAATACATGAGGACCGACCTTGCGTTTAAGATTCTCAACTCGCGCTATCATCCCATCAACGGCCGTGGCAGCATCCTCAAGGTTGACCTCGTTGCCCTTTGTACGTTTCTGAAGTTCATTCGACGTTGTCTGTACGTTACCCAGTTCACGCTCGATGTTCCTTTGAGAGGCACGAAATACTTTGCGATAATTCTCGTAGGGTACCTAACACGCATCTTGGTGAGAGAGGTGCCCACTCCATGGACAAGTCTGACGTACGCGCGCAAATGGTTGCTCAAAGAGCATAATGCCATCAACATTTACTTTGTTCGTGCTCATGACGACGAATTATTAAAGCGGCCTTGTCTGCTGTTGTCAAAGATCAAGTTAGGTGTCCGGCACTGACGTGATGCTATTTGGTCGATCGTGGTCATCACGTGACAGATTAAGGCTGTGATCTGTATTCTTGGAAATGGTGTTGAGAACACGTTCGTTGCATCGCAGGGAAAATTTATTTTTCATTCGGCAGTGACTTAGACTATAATTCTACCTAGAAGTGATGCATTAAAAAGAGCATAGTCATCCGTTCCTCGCCGCCCGACGTTCTTTTCTCCAGGCATAAATCTCTCTTCCGAGTGCGACTATCAGAGGCACTGAGATAGAAGCAAACAAGGGGGTATAAACAGCATATTTGTGCTCGGCAGGGAAGTACAGCATTGCCAACATGCCGGGATTGAAAAAAGCGTGCGAGGCCAAAGACGAAGCTTCACTGGACCATTGCAAAGGAACTGCAGGGGATTCCACCGCGGATCGATAAGCCTATGACGAAATCACCTCGTTAGGATAATGTTACGAGGCGGACCAAAATGGGATATAGACCTTCTCGAGCGCTGACAGGGCATTGTGTACGTTTCCCCTGACCTTCTGGTCGACAGGCATGGCTTCGATTTGGTCCACAAGTTTCACGATGCTGTGAAGTGTCTGTTGGCTGCTCAAAATATTCTCTGAAGTTCGGTGTCGCAAGAGGGCATCCAGCTGCCAGTCGGATAGCGGTGAAGCCACATCGGACTGCACGCCACGAGGAAGGGAAGGAACACCCAACAAGGCAGTCAGCTGACTAGAAAATGCAGAAAAGACAGGCACCAAGTCCGCTGCGGTCAAGTGCGTCACCATCGCATCCTCCGCATGCCTGTTTAGAATGAAGATACCGCCCCATTGGGGCAGAAGAAATCCATTCTGATTGGTGGGTGACCCTGAAATTACTCCAGTCACCCGGTCACTTAAAGTTAATGAACGCTTACCGTGTGCGTCAAGGATACAAAGCGGCTGCCGTGATGACGACGGTACAAACAACACAAAATGGAGCACTGGGTCATTGGAGACACTGGAAGCTGAACCACACGTCAAAACTCTTATCCCGAACATCCAACCAACGGGATAATTACACAGTGACCATTCAGCGGAGTTGATGAACACAGTCAGATCCTCAGGAGTGATACCGTGAAAGGAAGTGTTGCCATCAGTAAATTGCATGGGTTCAAACGCCAGTGGTGCATGGTATTGGACCTGACTTTCGACGGTGATATTATGGAGCACACTCAATTGGGAAAGAATTGGAAACAGATGGTCTATCGGCTTCTGATCAACCGTTGGAAATCAAATGAAATGGAACGACCTACCTACAATCGCAGGTTGGATATCCCAAGAATTAACGAGATCATCAGATGCGGCGTTTTCGTTCAGCAACGTGAAAGCGAGTCGATAGCGGTTGCTGTATTGAACAACGCGTTGTTCCTGTATTGGGGAGATCTCCGGTGCAAGCAGACCAGACAGGATACTGGCCAGGCGGTGAACTGGAGGACCATTACCATACATGAGGCGCTGAGAATATACCAATCACAATCCGACCCACCTGATGCATCCTCCGGGCTCACAACCAGTTGTCTGGGGTGCTGGACGGCAGTGCGGTCCCCGAGGACAACACTATATGCATTTGAAGCCGGGCTTTGGTCCTCTATAGCATTGATTACCAACTGTATCTCTGTCCTCCCACTCAGTTCCTCGCACCTGCGTTCTCGTCAATACCCACCCGAATGTCCAGGTTTCTCCACGTAAGGGAAGTATGGAGCGTCCGAGCAAGGCCTTCGTTGAGCTCCCTCGCCAAACGGGGGGCACTATTTTCAAAGTTCGGTACATCAAGCCGTACATCTACGGGAAAGACGAGCTTCCTGTCGAGCTGCGCCCTTACACGGACCGAAGGGAGCGCGATACGTTCGATACTTGTGAGCTTCCACCAGAACGGAAGAGCGAGGATGATTATAGTCCAGTAAGAGCCTAGGACGAGCCTTCGTATCTTGGCGGACTCAAAAGGGAGTCTCTGAGGCTCCTTGAGGCCGTGACTCGGGTTGGCAGGAACTGAGTCCATAACAAGTTCACGTCTTCAAGGACGCGTTCAGACCAACCTCGAGCATGGCCAGCGGAGTTTCAAACGTTTCTCTCTCTCATACACCCCTCTTGTCTTCTGAGTCCACGCACTGTTCAAAGAACAATCAGTTGGACTCCAGCTTTGACGCTGTCCAAGTTGTCTCGAGCGGCAGTTCATGCACCGTGTCGCAATATAGTTTCTGCGACGACTCGTACTTCAAGATTCCCACTGTTCATTTCCCGTTCGAAGACTGTTGGCGGTGCATCAGATTTTCAAAGAGCCATCTTGAACATGTCCTCTATTAACTATGGGCAACTGTCTCCAACCGGAACGTCGCTGCCCCATGATTTCCGTCGACCTCCAGCTGGTTTTTCATCATACGATGTCAGTCAGATCAAATACCTTGCTCCATCAGTTCCTCAAAGCTTTGCATAGCATTTCTCTCGTCGTAGATCTCCTTCTCCAGGTCCATTTGCAAGGCGGGCCACCTACGATAGTTATAAACCTCGGAGTGGTACATATTATGACGATCATCCCAACAGCTACAGGCCAAACGTTTACAGGCCCCAGCGTCACTATAGCCGCAGCCCGTCTCCCCCTCGTTTTGAGCGCGCAAGACCACAGGAATCTCGTCAGTGGGACCACGCCTCTCGATGGCAATATAAGCGACTTTCTCCGAGTCCACCACCGTGGGACAAAAATCGTCGTGATACCCTGGCTGAGAGGATGTTTGAGCCCCAAGAGGTTTGGAAACCATCGCATTTCGATAGACCCTTACGGTATGAATTGTATGTATTTTCAGAGGTAAGACTGCCATAACACTCAGTGTTTCGTAGATTGGATCCTACCCTCGATCGGTATGCAGATCGTCGACAGCAATCGTCACGAGACCTATCTCCGCAAAGGCCTGCTATACGTTCAGACTTCGTGCCGCACTACGACAGCTACCGCCCTTCCCCCACCTTCCATGCTGTGCGCGATCTTGGGTCCTTTTCGCGGACTGCTGACACATACCGACCTCAGTACCTGGA
>QFEM01001242.1:0-14548 GCA_003316205.1 Boletus bicolor
AAACAACGAAGTGGATTAGACTGGGGATTCCAGTCGCAAGTGTCTACTTTATATATGTTACAGGCGCACGCACAGACCATGCTATGCGTGAGAGGAACTACCATAAATAGACTAAGTGAAGAAGCTAGGCACGGGAATAGAAGCAATGGAGATTAAAGAGGCAGTGTGAGAAGAGCGGAAATTAAAAGGTCGTGGGTTCCATGAGGTATGACGTTATTGGTTCTAGACCTGGTCATGTGTTGGTTCCCACGGTCATGTGCACTGATCACGTGACTGGAAGAAAGAAAAGTTGAAGTCCGAAAAAGTTTTTGAAAATGTTCATATTATAACACTTATGCCCTACCTTCTGTAATCTCCGACTCTCCCCTTCCAGCCATAGATTCCCAACTCAAAGCACTTACTGCCACATACAATGAGGTCCTTGCCACCCATGAACTCACTCACCAAACTATCGCTGCACAAACTCGCCAAACATTCAAACCCTTTGCCCTAGGAGAAAAGGTGTGGCTAGAAGCCCAAAACCTTAAACGATCTATCGCCAACCCGAAATTTGCCATCATATGGGAAGGACCTATTACCATCATGAAAATACTGTTCCCAATCACATACCAACTCTGACTCCCAAAGACATGGAAGATCCACCCAGTCCCCTCTGTCTCCCCCAGACCTTGTTGATGGTGAAGAAGAATATGAAATTGAGAAGATCATACATCATAGAGGAACAAAGGGACACTGCTCCTTCCTGATCCGATGGAAAGGATACTCCACCAAAGAAGACTCCTGGATCCCAAAGCGGAATCTGAAGAATGCAGACTCTGCCCTTACCAAGTATAAGAACCTCTTCCCCTCCATCTTCTCTCCTAACCACTAACTCCAATGGCCATCAAATTCACTCCCACTGACACCATCCCTGTTATTACCATCAGAGAACTCCTCACTCGCCACTACCATGTCTCCCCCCTCACCATCCCTTCTCCTTCTAATGAAAACCAGACCTTGTTCCCTGAAGATATAGGAAATAATATGTCCTCTGTTGTCCCTCCTTCTCTAGTTCATTGGAAACCTAGTTCTCCACTTGTATCCCATGATTCTAGTGTCAAAACCGAGAACTCTGGGTTACTCTGAAAACCCCTAACCAACTCTGAGGTATAAGTCGCTCGCAGCATACAAGCCCATCTCCGGAGGACTTTGGACGTGCTCGGAGTAGACGCGCGCATCCGGACTTTGATTCCTAACATCTTCCTTCTGTTCGGACTCGCTTATTTTAGGTTTAGAGTTCTCATTCTTATTTGAGCATAGCTCTACCCATAGGTATATATTCTGAACTTTGTCTTTTTGCTCCTCAGTCATTTGCTACCTCCTTGGGCAGTGGCTGAGGTGAGTTTCTAAACATTGTACTATCATTACTTTACTCATCCTTGTAGTGGGCAAACTCCTGCCCTTTACTTAGAAGCTTGACACCTAGTCCCATACCTGACATTATACAACAACATCCTCCTACTCCTCCTATGGAGCCTATCTCAGCTCCTAGCCCTACTACTGAAGTTGCCCCTCTTTCAGTAGATGTCCTAACTACCATGTACTGCCTCTTGGATGGACCACCCACCATCTTTGAGATCCATGAGCTCACCAAGCTCATCACCAACCCCAGTCTTGCCTTGTTGATGGACTGTTACCTAGACATCACATCCCCCCTCTATACACTCTATAGTGCTTACCTCTCCAACCTGAATATCATCACCATGGCCCACATCCCCTCCACTGACACCAACCATTCTTACATTGCACATTTTATTTCCCATGACACCAAGGAGACCCAGTGTCATCTCCTAATAGCCCTTCACCAGCTAGGAATGCTAATGTTCCTCTGCAACCTCCATCACTACCTCCTCACATTTGCCACCTGTACCCATCCTATCTCTGAGGAGTTTCATAATGCCCTAGCTGAGGAAACTGCCAAACTGCCAGGTTCGCCACCCCCACTATCACACTGGCCAAGGTAGAGAACCCTGTCTGTTCACCCAACCCACCACCCACTCCTACCCCACAGACCCCTGTGACTCCACTCTTTGCAGAAGAAATCCGCCTCCTCGAGAGAATTGGAAGTACCTGGGCTGGCGCTGATGGTAGACTCCCTCTCCCATCCACTCATCTCCTGGCCCATCAAACCTGCTATGAATGTGGCTGCCTTGGCCACTTCAAGATGGACTGCCCCTTTCACCAGTGTTATAATATGAACATTTTCAAAACTTTTTCGGACTTACATTCTTTTCTTTTCCAGTCACGTGATCTGTGCACATGACCGTGGGAACCATCACATGACTAGGCCTAGAACCTATGATGTCATACCTCATGGTATCCACGCCCTTTTAATTTCTGCTCTTCCCACACAGCCCCATTAATCTCCGTTACTTCTTTTCCGATGCCTAACTTCTCCACTTAGTCTATTTATGGTAATTCCTCTCACGCATAGCATGGTCTGTGCGTGTGCCTGTAACATATATAAGGTAGACACTTGCGACTGGAATTCCCAGTCTAATCCACTTCGTTGTTTGCTCTACTGGTCATTGCCTGGAGGACTTGTTCTTCCTTGTAGGCCTGCATCAACCAGGATCCGGACTTCTCCTCCATCTTCTCTTCTTATCTCGCCAGGACCAGTGTAGCCTAAAAGACATCGAGCCTTGTGGTGTTTATTGTCGTTCGCGATAGTATCATAACAACCAGTGTGCCTCCTATCTTTGCTGGGCCCCAGGACACATCCTGGTCTACTGCCCTCTCCACCGCCACACCCCCTCTCCCCCTCCTTGTCGTTCCTCCCCCAAGGCAGACCTCCTCATTTGAATTTTCTGTTTCTTCCTCTAGGTCTTCCAGTTCGTCCGGAACTCCCCATCATCCCTGTGGCCCTTGACACGTCTGTCATGTCTGCCATTCCACTTTCCTGCTCTACAAGTGCAACTACTCAGACTGTGAAAATGTCTGGGACGATACTGCCTACAGGAACATCACTGGATCACTGGTTGGCAGACCCATTCTTTATTAAACAAGTATTGTCTACGTCATGGTCTTGACACTGCTAAGGGGGTGGTGTTACAATTACTCATTTCTTTTCTTCATTTGCTATAATTACTTAGTCTCTTTGTACTACCAATGTTAGGACCTTGCATCACTCGTGTCCTAACCCATCCCTTGGACTTCATTCCTCTTCTTCGCCCCTGGCTTCTCCTCTTTCCATACCTGAGGTGCTTTCCCCTTTTCTCTCATCTCTGCTGACTTTCCCACAATACACAGGCCATGTGTTTCACACATTCCATACACATGTTCCCAATTGTTCCTTTCTCTTTGTTCCCATAGAAGAATATATGCTTCTCCCAATTCCATATGCATACTCCCATGGTCAAACCCGATCTGAGTTATCCTACATCTGGCCCATGCGCATAACTGGAATGTATATAAAGACCTGCTTTCTACCTTACAATTCCCTAGCTTAGGTCTCCCTTGAGACACTCCTTTGTACCTCATCTACCCTAGGCAATTCAGATTGCCTTCCTTTTGTCTCCTCAGTTCTCTAAGTCTCCTAGCATCTTTGATTACTAGCTCTTTGTCTATAAGGAACCTCTGTTGGCCTATGAGCTTTAAGCTCTAGTCAAACCCTTGTCCTTTGTCAACTTACAAGCTGTTACTCCAGTCGAACCTTGTCACTTTGTCAACCATTGGAAAGACTCTTCTGTCAAACCTTTGTTCCACACTTAGGAATCCCCTAGAGTGTTCTCTGCCATTTGGAACCCCCTAGGCAGCTCTGCATCATCACTCACCAAGCAACTCCTTGTTGCAAGGGCCTAATGATTACTCCTTACCCAAGGTTGTCATAACATATAGATTCTCTTTTTCTAGAGCAGGTAAATCATGCCATACTGCTTTCCTGCCTTGCAGTTGGAGCAGTGGTCATCCATGTTGCCTTCATTCTGGTATAGGAAGTTGATGACTCTAGTGGTAAAGGTTTTATCCAGATTGCATTCTCCCAAAGGAATCTGTATTACTTTGTTAGTTTTTAACACTGAATAAAGTGACATACAACATACTTCCAAAGATCTTGTCCTTCTTTTGGACATTGTTGGTCTCTTTATCATCACTACCAGCATCAATCAGTTTAAGTAAAGTAGCTAATAAAATGCCATGTCTTTGTTAGTGAATGTAAGAACATAAGATTTTGATTGACATTACCTAAGGTTCTTGATTCTTGGTTGGATGTAATAAGCTTCAGACCACCATCTACTACATCTCCAAAAGCTTCTTTGGCAGAGTTCACATCCTCTTCAATTTGGTCTGCAATGTCATCAAGTTGATCCTCTTCTCTCTCAGAAGCTATGTCCCTTTCATCATCATGCAACAATCTAGGGGCCATTGGTATGTCTAAATCAATGCCTGGCTAGTGGAATGTGCTATGAGGCACAAAGCCTAGGGCTCTGTCTTGATGTAGTCTTGCATTATGAAACAAAATGATGAGGAATGAATGTTGTAAGACAGCACAGTCTTGAGTGAGGGAGTTTGCTAGCTGAAACTGACCATTCTGGAGCAATGAACCTATGCAGAGTCCATAATCTGTGGAGCAAGTGACCTTGAGTGCCAAAGAAGGAACTTCATGTTTGACAATAAAAACCAAGAGATTATGAAGATGAGTTAGAGCTTCTAATGGTTTTGGTTGCATAGAAGCTGTAATCAAGATATACAAAGAAGATAGAGCAACCTGTTGGATTCTTGGGATAATTTTCATAAGAGTACACAAAGAACCCAGTTTTGCTTTGACAATAGTCTTATCCTTCATTACTATGAAATGAGTGATTGTCATATCCTATAAATCCACGAGTCCACCTCTGACACCTCTGACATCTCCAGTGCTGTACGCACCAACTCTGGACCTATATCATCTATATTGCAGGCTCCAGTCCTCCGGAGTTGCCCCTCTGTTTCATCTATCCTGTAAAATACATTTCCAATACATTTGTTAGACTCTGTTCACCCTATGCCCTGACTTCCCTGTTATCCCTGACTCCATTGTAGTTACCTGTTGACCCTTCAGTTAGTTTCCTCTGTCTCGTTACTCACCCTAGAAAATACTTGTCTCCTCGAAAATACTTGTACCCCTGGACTTTAGTACTCCATCTCCTGTTTTACCTCCATATATAAACCTTCGCATCTAGTACTGTAGTTCAGCTAGATAATTGACTTAGACACCAACTATTCCCTTTCTAAATCATCTCCACCCCTCATAACCTCAGTCAATCTTATTGTTTACCTCCAAACCTCTGCTTCGAAATTGAAGGACCTGATCAACAGCAAGGGCGCACCACATACAGTGAAGCCAATGTCCTTATTCCTGCAAACTCCGGAGTTCCAGAGTTACGCCCGGAGATCGTCGGCACGGTCTTAACAGTAATCCATAATAGAAGACAAAGTGTGTGTTGAATGGGGCAGGCATAGCAAGCATATGTGGGTTCCTCAAGACATCACAGTTTGGCTTTTGTGCTAAAAAGGTGAAGGTTAATGGTTCGGGAGTACCACTCAAATGGAGAGTTTCGATGCATTCTAAGACCAAGCTGTTCCTTGCATTGAGATGCAGGGTAAATGCATAGTGGTTTCCATCTAGAAGGTATCCTGGAACCAGAGAACAAAGCCAACATAAAGATGCATAGAACTCTTGATCATTGGGTTCAATATCTTCCTGGTCCTTGAGTAGAGGTGCTCCACATATTAGATAGAGAGTTTCAGAGGGACAGTGTAGGGATTTGAGGAACTAAGGCCATCCTAACTCAAAAAGAAAAGGAGCAGAAGGAACCAATGTGCATTCCACCTCCTCTATCTCTCTTAAACTCCATGGTGTTATGTTGTGGGAAATACCTTGCCCCTCTTCATCATTTGGTGCCCAATCTTTTGGAAGTTTGATGACACATGCATAGTCAGGATCATTACTTAGGATGTGCTTGTACGGCCAAATAAGGTAATGGAAAACAACTTCAGAACGCCTAGGGATTTTGATACCAGGGTGTCTGGGTTTGTAGCTTGCTCCATTCCCATGGTAGTGGTGCCTTAGTTTACTGGCCCAATCCTTGGAGTACATAGTAGTCCAAAAGCCACAAACCAGCCAGCTCTGGGCACATATATAACAGAAAGACTGGTAGACCTGGAATAGGCTGATTGAGGTCTTCTGGAAAAGGAATCATGGCATTGATCGAGACAGAATGGGAACCTAGAATATGTTCTGAAAGTATACATTGGTCAGCTTTAGAAATAGCATACAGATGTGGATGTTTGAGGTTTGGCATCAGATGTTTCAAGATATCCTTGGGCCAAATAACTCCTTTACAAGGACAACAATGAAAACCCATGGATGTGTACTCGATCTGCAATCTTTCAAAAGCTACGCAAATGGAGGAGTGAGGGTAGGGGAAGTTGTAATGTGCTAACTTATCCACATGTAGATCCAAGAAACACACTATGGAATTCTTTGCAAGGGTCAAAGTGGCCTTGTCCTTCGTTTGTGGAACAGGGGTTGAGAAACTATAGCCAGCAAATTTGACTGAAGGGTTTGGGGTGGAATGTATCTTGTTTTCTAGTTCTTCAGGTTGATACTCTGAGTCTGGACACAAGGGACATCAAAATTCATTGAACTGAGACTCAAAAGGACTGACCTGAACATGACTCAGACACTGTACTTGATTCACTGGCAGAGGGTTGATGAACATGACTAATATCTTTGTACCAGGGGAGTGATTCTGCCCTTGATAAAACAACCCCATCAAAAACAACTTTCCTTGATTTTACAGAGAGCATAGGTGGGGATGCACTTCTCACCCTTCCATAGGATGTGGACATGGTGTTGAGTGAAGATTCAGAACTATGAGGGACCAAATGTCATAAGTGATTTTGCCAGTACACCTTCATACAATTACAGTTACATTAAGCCTAAAGCTCTTGGGCTTGAATCAGATTTTGCACTAATTAGCATTAATAGAGACCCAAACCTATCATTTTGTTCATCATCCCCCTCGCGATTGTTTCCAGATCAAGGGATGTCAATAAACTAAGACTACAGAACCTCAATAGCTTTCTGCACCCAAAAGTCTAAGGCAGAACGTGGTGTCCTTGGAAGCCAAAGCTAGTCTGCAGGTCGTCTTGCCATCACAAAAAGTAGATATACTTCTCACAATGGGCGAAACCTTACATAATAAGCATCAAGTCACTATCGACTTGGGAAGCAGGCCAGTCTAAGACATCATCAGCCGAACTACCCGCCTTCTCTAATCAGGCATTGCATGTTACTAGGTGGTAGTTTGAGGCAAAAAGAGTGAGGGTGAAAAGAACAATGCTTCCAAGATGTGGGGGAATCAGAATACACCAGGTTTAAACGTATGGGAACACCGTGCGGCGGTATTTCGGATGATAGATCAACTCTAACAAGTGCCAAGAAGAAATGCAACACCTGACATGGGGTGAAAGGATTGTCCACAAACCAGTCCACTGTGTGCCAGCTGTTGATCTTGTTTCTGAAAATCATACAGACGGACTCCATGGCAAGTTTGACGGCTTCTGGGGGATTGGCCATTATCCTGACTTCCTGCAAGTGTTGCCGCTTGATGTTACTGTCAGCTGCTTGGGCTTCCAACATGGCAGGTTCTGCGTCTGCAAGGTCAGCCATGATGACAGCACAGCATTGGGCAATGTGCTTGTCCTGTTCCACCAGAGCAATCTGGATCTTGATAGATGCTGTCTTCTGCTGTTCAGCCTCCTGCTGGTCCGTCACCATGTGTTTCAGCTTCTCGTTAGCATCAGTGTTCTTGGCTTCAAGCTGTGAGCGCTTTGTGGCCAGGCTCTTGCAAAGCTCCTCAATCTGCATCGCTGTGTTCTTGAGTTTATCCAGACTGATGTGGAGGTGGCATTGTTGTTCCTTGAGCTCATTGCGCTTCTCGTTGTAGAGCCTGACATAGTGATTTATACTAAAGAACGTGAGTTAGGTCAATCATTCATCTAGATGGAGTAAAACAACATACAAGTTGAGGTAATATCGAGAGGTCGCATAGTTGTAACGACCGTGGCAGTGACTGGTGTGCTGGTTGATCTGGTGCATTGACACATGCACATAGACAAGGGCATTCACGACAGCAGTGCGGTGAATGGGTGGCATGGAAAGCTCACGTTACGTAATAGGGAAGTTCACAGGCAGAGCATACAAGGTCAGGTTCAGGTCCAGCGTATGGGTGAACTCCATCCCAACTTGGTAGAATGCCTGGTTCAGCCAGTCACCAAACCAGTCGAGAACGCACCGGTTGAACAGGGCAGGGGACATGGCAGCATGGGACACAAGACCATTCTCTAGTGGGTTCATGGTGAAAACGACATGGAGGTTCTTCGCGACTTGCTGTGTGAACCACTGGTACAATTCCTTGTGCAAGTCGAGCATGAGTCCATCTCTTTGTGAACCTTCCTTGCAAGCTGTCACCAGAGCAGCGTGCTCGTCACCCTCAAACAGACCGGGAACCTCAGCATTGGCAAAAAGCATGTTCATGCATTCCAGGAATCCTGAGTCAAGTATGTTGGATTCATCCATGATGAAGGAAATCTTTTCACCCTTGCATCCAGCATGCCACAGTACAGTACGGAGGTCGTCATCAAAGTCATCCCTGATATACTTCTTCAAAACCTTGATCTGGAAAATGCTGAGGCCATTCAGCCAAGCAACGAAACGAGACAATGTCGTCTAAAAGTATGGTTAACCTTGTAGTATGAGCATAGAGAATCCCACTTGCCTTGCTGCTGCTGCTAACACCAATCAACAGAAGATGACCCTGAACCTTGCGGAACACACGATCAATCCTGAGGACGTGATCAAGCATGTCATTAAACAGAACAAGCAGCACATCCGGCTCTTCCTCAAGAACATGGCAGACAGGCCTTGGTGTACTCATGGAGAACTTCTCTGTCCACGGGGATATAGTCTTTCGAGGTTGAATTGGAGAAGAGGATGGGTCAACTCAACACTTCATCACAATTGATGGTTGGGAAATGCTCCATGGCAGCAAGGTCAATGTGTTCATCAGTCCAGTGCTTTTCTTCCTCCGTGACCAGATGATCTTGGAAGAGACAAAGTGCCTTGTAAACCCAGATGCGCACCAAGCCTTCCACAGACAGGATCTACAAGGGACGAATGGCTTCGTAGATATCCCGGACCCACCTCGTCAGTTCGTGAGGACTGTAGATATAATGAGCTTGGATATTGGACATGAAGCGTTTCTGTGAGGTGAGGTAGAAGGAAACCATAGCATCTGTGAGAGGTTCAGCATATCCACATAGCGTCGGGATGATCTTGAGAAGCAAACAGTTGTATGTGCCATAGGTTTGCTTGAGCAAGAATTCTCCTGGATAGTTGACCATGACAAGTGGTGCATGCCAGAGGAAACAGTGACTGAAGGGAACATGACCAGGGTCGGTGGACGGATTACATGCACCAACAAATTGGAGACATTTGAGTTTGACCCATAACATGTCACTTGTATGCCAATACCCACCCAATTCAACCAATTGATGCAAGAATGAAATAACTCGCTGGGTACCAGCCAGCCAGCAGCCAATCTGAGCCGGTGTGAGGATGATGCCATTGGGAGTCTTTCTGTATTCCCAGTATTGCTCAAACGTCTTCAGGATGAGCTCAGGTGTCGTCGCACTCAAAAAGTTGACGTCAATGACTTCCATGTCCAGGAGCTTGCAAAGCACGCTGAAGAGCGTCATGGTGTTCCCTGAATCCAGAGGTCCACACAACATGAGAGGCTTATGCCCAGAAAACCAGGAGTACAAGACCTCCTCACGGGGAACGGTATTTTTGGTCAGCACAACGACATCTGACGCAGTAATGGAGTGCACATCAAATTCAACTGAGGGGAGTTTGTACTTCCAAGCGATCCATTCACCACTGGCCATCTGTGCATCAAAATCGATGAGAGACGCTTCAGTGACCATCAGCGGCAGGTCGATGCCAGTTTGCTTGCACAGAAACTCGCCCATCTCCGCATGCAAGTCCAGTTTCACGTCACCAGAAAACACCCAAATGATACTGACAAGCAACTGTTTAGTGACATATTGCTCCACTATCTCCGGCGGGAGAGGGAAATCTGGGTGTTGGATATTGTGCTCGATAATGTTATGTGCAGTCTGGTTGAGCAATGAGAAAAGTGCATGAAGGGCGCAAGTAGTGGTAAAGTCCATGATATGATCAATGGATTCCGGAAATTCGAGAGCAGAGCTAATAAGTTCTCCATCCACAAAGTAGCACTCAAGGATGCTGGCAGTTTGGACCTGGGTGACAAGATGATCGGAACCTGATGTTTCAATGCCGAGGATGTTGGCACGACATCCCGCTAGTAGGGCTGCTACATTGGTAGTGTCTTCGTCATCCACGTCCAAGGGTATGGATGAAAGCGTGTTGAGGTAGTGACAATAGACCATCGAACGTCTTTGCTGAACCAGATCATACCACAGCGACTGATGGTAGCAAGCGTCGCATAGCGCAGGTGCTTGACCTCGAACATGATCCAGACATTGGGAGGCAGATTGAGACGTTCACCATTAGACAGCGTGAGTAGCTTGTTGTCATCAAGAACACTGAAAATTGCTGAGTAGGCCATTCCATTACTCAGCAAATGAACCAACCTATTCAAGTTCCTGACCCACTCTGGATCCACATCACCATTGAATATTATCCAGTGTCTCTTTGAACTCTTGCCACGTACATCATCCACAATCTTGCACAAGATATGCATGAACAAGCCATCATTCCACTCATGCGTGGTTGGATTAAGGATGCCATAGATTGTGTCCTTGTGGATTGCTTTGGGATCAATGACATATGCAATGCCTTCAGTGCCGTCCAGTCTCTCCAACGCTGTGAGGAGGACCTGCCACGCATTTGTTTTTCCAGTGCCGGAGGGACCAACCATCATAAGGCCATGCTGAATCTTCTGGATCTAGTAAAGCTGAAGAATTTTTGCGATCCACTGCTCCCCATCCACGAGACGCTTCTCTGCACAGACCTTCAATATCTGCTTGTGCAGTGCCTCCAGATCAACAGGAACATAGTCTGTGCCAGGGAAGACATCCACGAGCAAGCTGGAATCAATTCAATATTTAGTAAGAGAGGAATTAACACCATTATTAACCCTCACCTAGTAAACAGAGGAACATCATGAGCGACCAACTTAGGCACAATTGTCTCCATAACACTTTGTATGGCAATGATCTGCTCAGGGACAGTATCTGAGAGTCCATTGACACTGTCCACATCCTCTGACTTAGTGTTCTGCAGCCATTCACGCTTGAGAATACCTGCACTGGCAAGCACAGCCCTGAGCGCACGCAAACCAAAGTTGCAGTGAGGTTGGGGTGACAATTGTTCGCTGCAAAGGTTGAAGAGGGGCACAATCTTGGATGCCAGGGATTCAGCTGTTCGGAAACCTTGAGAGAAAAGCATGACTTGAGCGATGAGCTTGCGATCAGGCCTCATCATTGCCACCCTGAGGAACTGGTCAGAGTGGTCATTTGCATGGCAAAAAGATGAATGCACAGTTGGAAAAGTTTCGTCATGGCGGCAAAGTCGAGCGACCAGCGTAATTGGGATTAGTGGTGATGAAGATACCTGGTCTCTATGCTTAGGAGGACCTGATTGCAGATATGCAGACAAACGTACCGATATTCTTGTTGATCCTCAAACTCGTCCCAATGAGCTCGATCTTGGTATTGGGATCCTTGGCGAGAGCAGCTAGCCCCTATTGTATGCTCTGCACCTATTGTGATACAGTGCTCAAAATATGTGCCTCCATGCTCAAAGCTAACAAAGACCAGCGAAAATGGGACCCATGGCCTGGAAATTGAACACTTCGTCACAGCAAAACACCAACACAAAGCGACCAAGCTGGACTCCAAAAGCCTTGATGGATTCAGTTTTACCTGGGACCACCTGTTAGACGACAAGCCAAACACAGATCTTTGCGGACATATCTGTGCCAGCTGGACCAAATGGTGAACCACCAAGCCAACTGTCCAAAGCCTGAGTGAGAGCAAGGTATACCTGATCTGTCAAAGGTGTCTGCATGAGGCGATCTGGAATGCCCAAATACTCCCACCCGCAGGGGAAAGTCGCATTCACGACCTGGATAGCTACATGGTTGAGAGGGTTCTTGGCTGACCATTCCAGGTAGAAACACATCTATGAGAGCTGTGTGAAAGCCTTGGTGTTGGCAACGCATTGTTGAATGAGAGTGTGGGTGACGTCCTGCTAGTGGACGAGTTCCGTGGTGAGGTGCTCACATTTGCGACGGATGACGAGGCTAAGTTCTCATAGGACGATGTCAGCAAGGAGGTTGAGAGCCTGAGAAATCATTTCAAGTGGTCCCTTGGGCAGCTTTCCTCATTCCAGGGTACTCTCAACAGATGTGGTCCAGGCAAGTTGAATCGCCGATGTGACAAGTTGAGCGGGATACTTCTCCATCCAGTCCATGAGTTGATAAGCAGGGATCCAGTATCATAGAACGATTGTAGTTCACCAACGGCATCGGAGAGCAAGTCGGCCAAAGAAATGCACATCAAAGATTCCAAACAAGCAAGCCAATCGTTGATCTTGGGATAGTCTTTCAAGAGAATCAGCTTGCTGAACTGGACTTCCTCCCCCTCACGTGGATACGCTATACTTGGTGAACAGGTCATCCCAGCCTCTGAAGCCTGACATGAACAAGATGTTTCAAGCATGATGAATATGATAGGTCCCACCTAATAAGTCGACATTTATTCCGGTAGTTCACTAGATCTAGAGTGTAATTAATACAGGTTTCCTTGATCTGTTTGATATACTCCTCGAGAGTCATCTGCATATGATGTCAGTATATGTAGACAGCAGAACTATGGACATTGTACCTCTTCCTGAGCTTGTATGGTGACTTCCCATAGGACAGATTCATTCTTTTTTAGATCCAAGTCATAAACATTTCCCAATGTCATGCTGTGCACAATGATCAGAGGAAAGAAAAAGCAGAAGTATAGGACACTTACACAGGGAGACTAATTTGCGACGGTGGCTGCAAGACCATGAACAGCTGTTTCCAGTGTCTATCCTCAATGCCTCTGACTTCAAGTCAAAGACGGTTGCGTTCAACTTCAAGAGTCCTTTGTGTACGTCCTGAATGTATTCAAATGCTGCGTACTGTCGCATGCAAGTGGGCATATCCTTGGTTGAAGACAAAAACCCATCAATTTACTGCCTTAATTTCCTCGGCTGCACAGTTGCTCGTGACATCTCTCTCAACTCCCCAATCTGGCTCCAAACACTAGACAATGCAGTCCAGATGGCCTTGAGGTTCTTTAATTCCTCAAAGACAGGTTTCAAATGTGTGCAACACATCAACTCGAGGTCAAGTGCCTCTTTAGCCCTGCATACAAGGTCATATTCCTCCTTGACATGGTTCAGCTTGCCCTTGAAACCATTGATAGTGTTCATGGTGGTATTGGTATACTCCACAATTTTACCCTCAGCAACGATCTTGAGCCAAAGTCCAGCTACAAACCAAGTCAGACCACTGGCGAACGAGATGCGATGCGGCTTACCAGGCTGTTCTTGAATAGAATCGTTCTTTCGGCACTTGAGAATCTCGTAGGCACTCCATTCACCCCTCAGTTGATCACTGTAAAGCCAGTCCTCTGGAAATTGGTATCAAAAATGTTCAAGAGTCTTCTCGCCGTTGGCACAGAGTTCGATCATGGGACCCCATGTCTTGGTCTTGCAGGGTGAATGACTCAGAGAAGGCCATGTCAAACCTAGGGAACCGAGCATGTGAAAGTTCGAGCTCACCATCTCTTACCAGTGAGAGAAACAATGTCAAACCAGCGCTGAAGTCATGGCAACACTAGGTGTTCCTGTTCCTGCTGTCAGGTTTCCTGGACACACAAGGACATCCTCACCTGTGCACTCGGTGTTGGTGCAAAAAAGGATGCTCTTTCCCCTGTATACAGTGAGCCATTTCATACCACTCCTATCCCACTCAATTAATCATTCCGCAGAGCTTGGTATGTCTACTAGGTTTCCCTTCCTAAACACACTGTCTTGCAACTTATCTGTCGCTGCAGTGAACATGATGTGAAAGACAGGCTGTTGTCATATCATCACTATATCCCATTCCCTTGGAATGCTTTTAGATGAAATAGAAATAGAGTTTGCATCTGGCATCGAGGAACCTAACCAAGTCAAGATCAAAGAACCGTCCATGCTTGCATTTGCGTATCCCGAACTCAGCAAGGAAACAACAGGGGCCCTATTCATGCCCTATCACAAGCCCAAGGAACAACCCGCCGACGATGCAATCATCTATTACAGTGGGCAACAAAAACGTTGCAATGCCTAACCCCAAACCAGGGTGCGCAGCGCCCTGCAATCACATGTGGGAATTCCACTTCGCTTTGGTGGGAACAAATACACTACATACTCTTGGCTACAACATTGCCCCCTGGGTCATGT
>QFEM01001258.1:0-17578 GCA_003316205.1 Boletus bicolor
TATTGGGGAATAACACATTTAGTGAAAAATGACCAAACATGCAGACAGTTTTTTGAGCCACTGTATTGTGGGAGAACTGGGCCATTTTTAACCAATCCGCCCAATCGTGCTGCTTCTTCCCGACATAAGCACAGAGATATTGTTCTAAATCTCGGTTAACACGCTCAGTTTGGCCATCTGTTTGAGGATGATAAGCTGTGGAAATCTTTTGATGAATTCCAAGAAGCTTGCAAAGCTCCTGGGTAAAAGCAGATATGAATTGAGGTCCATGATCTGAAATGAGAGAAGAAGGGAGTCCATGGGTACACCAAACATGATCCCTGAATAGAATAGCCAAATCTGAAGAAGAACATGTGTCCGTAGTGGGAATAAAAACGACTTCTTTTGAGAAACGATCAACAATAACGCAAATGGCCGTAAACGATCGTGATTCAGGTAAACCCATAATGAAATCTACTGATAGATCTTCCCATGGATGCTTTGCAGCAGGAAGAGGAAGAAGTTTTCCTGCTGGTGCCTTTTGCTTACCCTTTGTGAGGGCACACACTTGGCAGCTGTCTACATATTGTTTAACGTCCTTGGTGACACCAGGCCACGAGAAATAGCGAGTAAGAGTGTGGATGGTCTTGGCATGACCGCTGTGACCAGCAATAGGAGAATCATGACATAAAGTGAGGAGACGAGTACGTAAAGAAGGAGGAATGAAAACTTTGTTTTTGTCATTTTTGAAAATGTTCATAGAGGTGTCAAAAAGAAAGTTGTTCACCACGTCTACCCCCATGGAGGCAGACTCAGATTCCAACTCTGAATAAAAGTCTGACGAAAGAGCAACCAAATTAATAAAAACAGAAGGAGGCAAGACTGTAATGTTGGCGTTATGATCCTGCACAGCCTCCCCATGGTCCAGGTGACGAGAGAGCGCATCAGCCCGACCATTAGAAGCACCAGGCTTGCAAATGAAAAGATAATTAAACTCTTGTAAAACCACATGCCATCGGGCTTGCCGACCACTAAGAGTCTGCAGTTTCTTCCAATATTCAAGATTCTTGTGGTCGGTCTAGATTTCAAATTGTTCGCGACCAATAAGGTAGTGGCACCACTCTTCCAGCGCCTGAATCACTGCTAACAATTCCTTATCATAAATAGGATAGTTGCGCTCAGTGCTATCAAAAGAATGAGAAATGAAGGCGATAGGCCTCCAATTACCGTTGTTGCATAATGTGGAGAGCACAGCTCCCGTGGCAATATCCGAGGTGTCCGTTTCTACCTGAACCTCCTGATCATGATTGGGATAAGTGAAAAGGGGGGCTGTGGTAAACTTCTTCTTAAGAGCTTCAAACGCCGTTTGTTGATCGGGACCCCATGTGAACAGAACGTCTTTCTTGGTGAGATTGTTCAAGGGGCGTGCGACTTCAGCAAAGCCCGAGATGAAACGCCTATAATAATTACACAAGCCGAGGAAACCTTGGAGTTGCTTTAGCCAAGTAGGAACTGGCCAGTCCATAACTCCAGAAACTTTCTTTTCCTGCATTTCCACCCCCTTTTTAGATACAACCATGCCCAAAAAGTCCACTTGATCCTTGGAGAAGAAACACTTAGAGGGTTTTATGTAGAGGTCATTATCGCGTAAACAACATAAAATCTCCTTAACTACCTCCTCGTGCTCTTCCGTGGTTTTCTTCAACGTGAATATCATACAGTTGTCAATGTAAATAATTACTACTGCATACATATTGTTGAAAATATTGTTCATCATTTGTTGAAAGGTGGGGGGTGAGTTGGTCATCCCGAAATACATTACCGTGGGTTCATAGGCGCCTATGGGCGTAACAAAAGCACCTTTCCATTCATCTCCTTCTTTGATCCAAACATTATTGTAACCCCATTGAAGATCTAGGGCTGTGAACATGTCAGCATTCTTTAGCCAATCAATGAGTTGTGGAATTAGAGGGAGAGGATAGGAGTTTTTTATAGTACCCTCATTTAGATAACGATAGTCCATTACCATACATTTTTTGCCATCCTTTTTTGGAATAAAGAAGATGGGAGAAGTTTGCGGAGACTTGGAGGGTTTGATATACCCTTTCTTGAGTTCCTTGTCAATGAACGTGTGAACTTTGTCCATTTCAATATCAGATAGGGGAATTACTCGACCCTTCTTCGGAACGAAGTCCGACTTGAGATCTATAGTGTGATCCCAAGGCTTCCAAATTGGCATGCGCTCAGATTCTTTTTCTGAGAACACATCCAAGAACTCATGGTACGTTTCTGGAACCTGTTCTTTTAGTCCATCTTCTATAGTACAAAGGACAGCAGGGGAACAACCATGAATTGGGGGTCCAAGCCCCATAATTTTACAGTATTGTGTACAACGAGGAAAAGAAATGGTTTGAAGGGTCCAATCAATGACAGAGTTGTGGCGGTAAAGCCAATCATACCTGATAATCATCCGATGTGTACCAATTTTAGAAATGTAAGCATCTATTGTTTCATAATGTCTGGCAATTTCCATGACCAAGGTGACCGCGTGCCTAATTTGCCCAATAGCTCCTTCAGAGCTGTCTGTGTTATGTATTTTTATAGGGTTTTCCAAAGTATAAAAGGGAATGCCATGATGGCAAACATAATCATGATCAATGAACGTGTGAGAAGCTCCTGAGTCCAAGAGAGCTTTGAACTGGTATGCTTCCCACTGGCCATTTCACATGCAACGTACAACAGTCTCAAGTGAGAACTCTCCGCCGAATGACAATGTTGTTGTATGATGCATCATGATCTTGAGGGGTTTATAAATAGAAGATATTTTTTGTTGTTTTGTAAGAGAATTAAGCACACTATATTTTTGCTCCAGTGCTGCGCTCAATTGAGACACTCTTATGGAGGGACAAGAAATACTACAAAGTACAGATGACAAATTGGAAATAGGGAAATCAGAATCGAAGCAAGAAGAAAATTGTTCTGGCACATGAACACTCTCATCGTTCACGTGCTGTTGCCTTTTAAAGCCTCTGCTGTGCGATGCTTGGCTTCAGCCTCGAATTTGTCTCTATAAAATGCCTCAGCTTCTTCTGAGATATATGATCTGTGATTGGCATTTGGTGCTGCGGCTGCCGAGGCCAGTGGAGCAGGAAGGGGACATCCAGGATAATGAGTGGCTACTTGAGCCTGTGAATAAACATCAGGTTGGGGTGTGCTGACATATTGCCTGGAATTATAATCCCAAACCCATTGTTGTCGTTGCTGCAGCAGACGGAATGGGCAGCAATTCGGGTTAGAGGGGCAATTGGGCTTAATATGGCCCAGCTTTCCACAGAGGAAGCAAGTTCTCGTGTCTTGAGTGGGAGCGGGTGCAGCCTGCTGCACACCAATCTCTATTGGGGCCCCTCGGCCTGGTTGTGTACCATACTGGGTAAATTGTGGACAAGATGGCGGGGGATTAGAAGGCGCCAGATAATGAGTTTGAGAGCGTGGGACAAAGCGGGAGTTAGTGGGGGGACCTCACTCGATCGCTATCTGCTTGTATGCCCTTCCAATGGCACGGTAGACATTAATGAGATCGTCGTAGTCAAGATCTCCCGTTGGCTGATTAAGCCAAGCCCTCTCATAAATGTGGTAGTCAACTGCTTTCTTGAGAAGAGTTACCGCATGGTAATCTTCAATGTCCGACTCCTTCTTGAGAACCTCAAACCTTTGTAGGAAGAGGTTGATTGGGTGCCCATTTTGACATAAGCTTTCTAATTTCCGCAGTGATTCGTGGGACAGAACATCAATGCGGAAATAGAGTTTAATTTCATCCTGTAGAACCCCCCAAGAGGGCCAAGCCAAGTCTCCTCTCTTGCCGGTAACCATACCGTGTTTGTCCACTGTGTTCTCATCCTCCTGATCGAGATACCTCTCAAGGGTGATTTGGGCAAAGCCCTCAGCCTTCTTCTCGAAATGGGAAAGGACAGCCACAGCTCAGTGTTACGAACTAAGCCTGAACTGAGGGGAGACTGAAGGGAGAAGGTGACGGAGTAACAAAGAAAGAGAAGAAGTAGAGAAAACTTGTGAAGAAATGAGGCAGCGGCTTGAGTGGTGGTGGCCTGAGGAAACCTCTTGCTTAGTCCATACTGGGATTTGTGACCCGACAATGGGAGATGACTTCAACGAATATAAACAATGGAAGTGAGGTGAGTTGACACCAGTGGAATCTAACCAGGGAGATAGTCCACAGAGCAGGTCCCAAAGATGACTAGAATCAAACTAGCAATCCTAGTGTCCAAGGGGCCGTATATATAGGATCTACTAGTACATGGGAATAGAAGTACAGGGTATAGGGTAAGGGTTGTGGGTTATGACATCATGTGGGAAAGCCGAGGGGATAGAGGTGATGTCATGGGAAGAAACAGATATAAAAGGATAAAGGGGAACGGAGATTAAAGAGAAGAAGCGGAAGTGAATACCACATGTGATGGGTGAGGTGTGACATCAGAGATAAGAGATAAGAGTCTGGAGCGATGACATCATGGTCTATGGAGATAAGGAAAGGGTTGAGAAGATCAGGTGAGATCATGTGACAGGGAAGAGCAGAAGGTCATGTGATAGGAAGGTTAGGATCACCTGATGAAAGAGTGTGAGTGATCACGTGATCGTGGGGAAAGTCACGTGATGCGAAAAGATAGGGGAAAAGAGAGGAGTTATAACACTCAGAGTTTATCCGATTTCCACTTTTGGGCATCAACCCACAAACATAACTTTACCCACCAAAGTCGCCATGTTCCTCTATCACTGTCCCATTTCTCAGGGTCAGCAATCTTTTTCGTAACATTGTTCTTCTCTGATTCAAGGTTTAGTGCTGCAATATGCCTTACGAGGTCATTGAGATCCACTTCCGCCATATTTAGTTATGGTTCGAAGAGTGGAAATGGGGCGGAGGTAGGGGCATAAGAAGTCGAAGAAAGCATAATGATTGTGATAGTCAAAAAGAGAAAGGTGATGTCCTTGTCGCTGATGATCTAGTCTGTGATGGTAGACTTTGCGAGGGCGGGAATGAGGAAGAGGAAGGAGGTGGAGATTATCAAGATGTATATTTTGATCTTGTATGAAATTGACTGGAAGATGGTCGTTAGGGTCCAGTTCTTCTTTCACCTCCTTACTGCATGGACTATTCCAACCACACTCTGGGGAGACTACACAGGTGAGGCCAGAAATGATAGGGATGTGATTGGAGATAGTATCTCCGTCTTCTTTGGCAAGACCAAGGGTGACCACAGTGGCCCTGGTTACGAATACTGACTACGAGAGATTTCTAAACGAGAACTACTAGCTCAGCCACCGGCAGCACAACAGCTGTGATCCGATGTTGCTCTGTGCAAACGTGGCACGACCCATGCGCGATATCACCCCACAAGAGGGACTTCGAAGTTTCTAGCTATCGAAACAAAAGCTTGCCAGCTAAGGCACACCCTAAAGGCACGGGCATAAAGAAATAAACTGTCGCAGAAAGCTCTGGCAGGCGTCCCTTAGCTCTGGGATCCAAGCGTTGTGTATGCTAGTCTAATCCAAGTGTTATAACCCTATCACGAACAACAAAGATCCACAAGGCTCGACCACTCGCAGGCTACACAAGTCCTGGCGAACAAAGAAAAAGAGGTACAGGAGAGTGGAGGAGGAAGGTAGTCCTTTCCGTTTGATGTAGGCCTACAATCAGGAACAAGTCCCGAAGGCAATGACCAGTGAAGCAAACAAACAAGTGGATTAGACTGGGAAATCCAGTCGTAGAGTGCTAGCTTATATATGTACAGGTGTGCGCACAGACCATGCTATGCCTGAGAGGAACTACCATAAATAGACTAATGCGAGAAGCAAGGCATGGGAAAGGAGAAGTGGAGATTAAAGAGGCTGTGTGAGAAGAGTGGAAATTAAAAGGTCATGGGTACCATGAGGTATGATGTCATAGGTTCTAGACCTGGTCATGTGCTGGTTCCCATGGTCACGTGCACAGATCATGTGACTGGAAAAGAGAAAGTTGAAGTCTGAAAATGTTTGAAAATGTTTATATTATAACAGTAAAACCCTCTAAGTGCTTCTTCTTGAAGGATCAGGTGGACTTTCTCAGTATGGTGGTATCTAAAAAGGGGGTGGAAATGCAAGAAAAGAAGGTTGCTGGAGTTATGGACTGGCTGGTTCCCACATGGTTAAAGCAACTCCAAGGTTTCTTGGGTTTATGTAGTTATTATAGGCATTTTATTTCAGGTTTCGCCGAGGTTGCATGCCCCTTGAACGATCTTACTAAGAAAGACGTTCCATTCACATGGGGTCCTAGTCAACAGGCAGCTTTTGAAGCCCTCAAGAAGAAGTTTACCATGGCTCCTCTTCTTGCGTATCCTAATCGCGATTAGGAAGTATGGATAGAAACAGACACCTCAGACATTGCCACAGGAGCTATGCTCTCAACTCTATGCAGTGATGGTAACTGGAGGCCTATTGCCTTCATTTCTCACTCTTTTGATAGTGCCAAGTGCAATTATCCTATTTATGACAAGGAGTTACTTGCAGTTATTTGGGTGCTGGAAGAATGGCATCATTATCTTATTGGTTGTGAACGATTTGAAATCTGGACCAATCACAAAAACTTGGAGTACTGGAAGAAGCTGCAGACTCTTAGTGGTCGGCAAGCCCAATGGCATGCGGTTTTACAGGAGTTTAATTATGTCTTCGTTTACAAGCCTGGTGCTTCTAATGGTTGGGCTGATGTGCTTTCTTGTCACCCAGACCATGGGGAGGCTGTGCAGGACCATAACGCCAATATCACGGTCTTGCCTCCTTCTGTTTTTATTAATTTGGTTGCACTTTCTTCGGACTTTTATTTGGAGTTGGAATCTGAGTCTGCCTCCATGGGGGTGGACATGGTGAACAACTTCCTTTTTGATGCTTCTATGAACATTTTCAAAAATAACAAAAACAAAGTTTTCATTCCTCTTTCTTTATGTACTTGTCTTCTTACCTTATGCCACAATTCTCCTATCGCTGGTCACAGCAGTCATGCTAAGACTATTCACACCCTCACTCATTACTTTTCATGGCCTGGTGTCACCAAGGATGTAAAAAATTATGTAGATAGCTGCCAAATGTGTGCCCTCACAAAGGGTAAGCAAAAGACACCAGCAGGGAAACTTATCCCCCTTCCCACTGCAAAGCACCCATGGGAAGACCTTTCGGTTGATTTCATCATGGGTTTACCTGAATCACGTTCTTTTATGGCTATTTGTGTTGTTGTTGATCGCTTTTCAAAAGAAGTGGTATTTATTCCCACTACAGACACTTGTTCTTCCACGGACTTGGCAATTTTATTCCGAGATCATGTTTGGTGTACACATGAACTCCCTTCTTCCCTTGTTTCAGATTGTGGACCCCAATTTGTGTCTGCATTTACTCAAGAGCTTTGCAAGCTTCTTGGAATCCATCAGAAGATTTCCACGGCCTATCATCCCCAAACAGATGGCCAGACAGAGCATGTTAATCGAGATTTAGAACAATATCTCCATGCTTATGTTGGAAAGAAGCAACACAATTGGGCGGATTGGTTGAAGATGGCCCAGTTCTCCCATAATAACACTGTCACCACTGCCACTGGTTCTATCCCTTTTAACGTCACTCACAACTATGCCCCTCGCATGGGCTTTGAAGGGAAACTAGCAGGCTTTGCCAGAGAATTAGGTCATTCTTACAAGGAGATTGAGGCAGCATTAGAAGAAACACGTGATAGAATGGTTGCCGCCTCAGAGAAGAGACGTTCAGAGCCCCAGAATATTCCGTTGGTCAGCAGGTCTGGCTATCCACTGATAAACTTAATCTTCCGTACAGTCATCCACCACCGTTTGGACCACAACCACCGTTTGGGCCAGTGTGAAAAAAATACATCATTTGGCCCATGTTTTTATATTACACTTGTTTAGATCACAAATCCTGTATATTACAGTTCTAGTGCAGGAAAATGGGAACAAGATGGGTGATTGATCTCATCTTGAGCACTGTTTTTGTGACAATATACACAATAATTTGCCATATACCATTCATTTCTGGCCCAATTGAATTTTCCTGTCCTTAAACTACTGACAAATAAGTAAAGGTGGCTACAAAGAATATATATGTAGCTTAAATATAGGATTGGACAATTGTGTTGTCTTGCCATGAGCATGCCGGTGAAGCATGTTTCGTATGCCATCTTATCACAGCGCCACACAAAGATAACATCCTAAAAAGAAAAGCGCGTGATCACAGTATCGAGTGCACCAATCCAAAAATTCAGCTCACTTCACAGACAAAAACGGTGGGACGAGCTTATTCAAAAACTAAAAAAAAGCAAGATACTGGCCAGTAAACAAGAGGAGGCTATAACTGAAGCAGTCTCGCTATTACGAGACAAAATGTCAAAACCAGAAGGTGCAAGAGAAAGTATGCACAAGATTTGTCTCAGCGTCAAGGAGAAATGGCATGCCAAGCCCGGGCATAAAGACATTAGGGTCAGCCGGGTTACTGTACAAAGACGTATTGATGGAGGATCCACAAAGCATCAAAATAATATGGAAACAAAGTCATGGCTATCAATTGAAGAAGGATAATGCAACAGGAGAAGACGACAGTGGGAGCGAGATTGATACGTAGATAAGGGAGTAACGTAAATTACCTACAGATTTCCCATTTTGGGCCTGGTCCAAACGGTGGTAAAAGGCGATAGCAGCTCAAACGCGCCGTGAATAACCCACTCCAACGATGGCCTCCTTACTTTTTTCAGATGTATTTGAGTAGTATATAAACCATTTAGCAACCTCCGATCTATTGTACTCAGCGTTGTTGTAGCATGTGAGGTCATACAATTTTGTTGGCCCAAACGGTGGTGGATGACTGTATATGGCAAAGAAATTAACCCAAAAATGGATTGGACCCTATGTCATTTCTGCAGTCCTTCCTAATGCCGTTACACTTAAACTTCCCCGCACCATGTGAATCCATCCCACGGTTAATATATCTTGTGTCAAACCTTATCGGGAAACGTTACCGGGACAGCCCAAAGTCCGTTCTGACGCCATTGAGGTAGACAAAGAAGGGGAAGAGCAGTTTAAATTGAGTTTATCATGGCCTCACGTCTAAAGAATAGGAAATTGGAATATCTAGTTCATTGGAGAGGGTATGACGAAACCAATCATACTTGGAAATTGGCTGACATTGTTAACACTGCTTCTTTGGCTGTCACCGACTTCCACAAAAAGAATCCCTCTGCCCCCCGAAAGCTCCATGGACTTACTGTTTCCTCATTCGCTTCTCTTTTTTCTCCTTATGAAAACTTCACCGAATCCATTCCTTCCACGACTCACCTGGAATTCGAGTCCTAAAAAAGGGGGTAGTGTTATAATATGAACATTTTCAAAACTTTTTGAACTTCAACTTTCCTCCTTTTCCAGTCACATGATCTGTGCACATGACCATGGGAACCAGCACATGACCAGGTCTAGAACCTATGACATCATACCTCATGGTACCCATGACCTTTTAATTTCCACGCTTCTCACACAGCCCCTTTAATCTCCGTTACTTCTTTTCCCATGCCTTGCTTCTCTCATCAGTTTATTTATGGTAGTTCATCCCACACACAGCATGGTCTGTGTGTGCGCCTGTACATATATAAGCTAGCACTCTGCAACTGGATTCCCCAGTCTAATCCACTTGTTTGTTGCTCTACTGGTCATTGTTTTGGGGACTTGTTCCTCATTATAGGCCTGCATCGAACGGAAGCGACTTGTTATGACGGCCGGGAGGCTATCGTAATGGGGCCTTCACTGGACAAGGATGTCGCTTAGGGGCGACGGCGCAGTTAGCACTCAGGAGATTCCTAGGAGCGCACAAGGGAGTACTCAAGGGGATTCCTTAGTACGAGGGACGAAGGAGTGCTCAAGGGGATTCCTTAGCACGGGACAAGGAGTCGTTGGTGAGACGACGACGCAGTAGCCTGAGGGTCTTTCTAGCAGGCGGGCAAGGGTTCGACTGGGGTAGATACCCGTAGGCCGACGAAGGTTCCTTTATGAAGGAAGTACAAGGAGCGGTCACTTAATAGTAGACCGGAGACTTAGGATGACGAGTAAAGGATAAAGGCGTGGATTGCCTTAGCGCAGATTGAGATACAAGGGTAAATCGAAGGAGGTCTAAGCTAAGGAATCGTATCCTAAAGAGAGGGTTTATATACCCCTGGATACGCACACGGGCCAGGTGCGGAATACCTCGGGATCGGAATAAACCGTGGGATAACGCGTATGGAGTCGGGAGAAGCGTGTATCCTGTGTATCGTAACAAACCGGATCAGAGAAAGAAGAGAAGTAAGGACACGTGCATGGAGCATGCGAAACACGTGTCCGACTATCGTGAGAACAATCAACGAAGCAGCAAGATAACGGGAAGATACCTCCGGTATGGAATAGGTGGAAGCCGGAGGCAGAGAAAAGGAAAGAAGTCCAAGGGATAAGCTAGTGCACGAAGGATGCGTACACCAGGCGCTGGTAGTACAAGCAGACTGAGTAAACGTAGCAAATGTAGAAAAGAAAGAAAAGAAATAGAGAGTCGTAACACGACTACCTTCCTCCTCACCTTCTCCCATACCTCATCCCATTTGTTCGCCAGGACTTGTGTAGCCTGTGAGCGGTCGAGCCTTGTGGATTGTTTCTGTCGTTCACAATAGGTTCATAACAGTTCCGCTTTGTATGTTCTTCCTTCATTGTTAACCACCTACCACAGAACATCATAAAACTTGTCTTGCGACTGTCAAGCATCACAAAGAGGATCCATCCCAATACTCAGCTTGACTTTGAAAATGGGTCATGGACTGCATGTCCCATTCTTGTCAGTCCCATCCCTTGCAATTACCCTTTTGTCTTCCTTATTCTAGAAGAGCGAGGCCTTGTAGACAAATGGACATGATTGTGGGATTTGGGTATTGGCAAGTGTGGCTGCGATATTGTGGGGATTTGATGCAACTGGGTTGAGAGAGTCTGATATCTCTCTTTTCCGACAATACCTACATTCATGTGTGCTAGCCTGTGCTGTCATCTAATGTCAACTAAGTAGTCATCATATGGATTTTTGTCCTTTGCCACTTTGAGATATGAGTGCACCATCTCACCACCACAGAAGAGACTATATCAGCATATCTACATAGACTGCATAATCCGACAAGATTCCTGAGTTGAACTCACAGTATGAAACAAATTGGACCAATCGAACTTCTTCTCACTTGATTCATTTCATTTTAGCGCCATAGGCATAGAATTGATGAATTTGTGATGGCACTCGGGCAATTTCTATTTGTGCCCTATCCACTTCCTTGTGTGACCAATGTAAGATGAGGCATGGTCTCGGTCATTGTGCCCCGAAACTGTTACGAACTAAGCCAAGACCAAGGGAAGACTGAAGGGGATTGGGTAGAGAGTAACGCGTGAAGAGAAGATGAAGAGAGAACTCACAAAATAATGAGGCGGCGGCCCGAGGAAACCTCTTGCTTAGGTTCGTACCGGGATTTGACTACCCGACAATGGGACCGATGTCCGACGAAGAATAAACAATGGTGGAGAGGTGAGTTGACACCAGAAGTTCACCAGGGAGGTAGTAAACCAACTAGGTCCCAAAGACGACTAGAATCGAACTAGCGATCCTAGTGCCAATGGGCCTGTATATATAGGATCACTATAGTACATGGGAATACAAGTACAAATGGGGTAAAGGGCGTAGGGTATGACATAGTGTGGGATAACCGAGGAGATAAGGAGTACGTCATGGGAGTAAACGGATATAAAAGGATAAAGGGGGAACGGAGATTAAAGACAGGAGGCGGAGAAGCGTACTGCGTGTGATATGTGAGGTATGACGTCAGAGATAAGCGATAAGAGATAGGAAGTCCAGACCGAAGTCTGGACCGATGATGTCAGGGTCTATGAGATAAGGAGAGGGGTGAGAAAGGAAGTATCAGGTGAGATCACGTGAGGGAGAAGAGCAGAAGTCACGTGATGCAAGTTTAGAGTCACCTGATAAGAGAGTGTAAGTGATCACGTGATCGCGGGAAAAGTCACGTGATGCAAAAAGAAAGGGGTAAAAGAGAGGAGTTATAACAGAAACTGCTCATGAAGGCCATGGATTTCATGTTTCAATTGTTGAATAATGACAGAGTCTGTGCTGCATGCACCGTATGGTGCATCAGCGAGGATGTGAATTGGGTGGTTGCATAAATGGTGTATCACAATCTTGAGATGTCTGATTAGTGCGGTTACAGTCTAAGAGTCGATGACCCTGCATACGATAATTTGCAAGCGTCAAGGAGTGATGTGTACAATTGCCCTGGCACAGTGTAGTTGGGTTAACTGACATGTCACTAGTTGGAGATTGGATTGACAGCTCCAATCGAGCAAAGCCACCCTCAACCAAACTGTCTACAAGACTGATCCACTATTTTGGACTGCACACATGTTTTGCCTGTTGAGGTATCGAACCTCTGATGAGTGTTTTCTCATTTTCAGTACGAGATTTATTCGTGCCAGACAGATCATACCTGAGTGACCACACTCTATCCATCTGTATTTGATTGCATGGATCCAGTTGACGCCACAGGATGTCTCGCACATAGGCCCTACTTCTGGATTGGATCTCTGGCTACAACGTAGCTACATAAGCGAGATACTTTGCGACTGGAATCCCCAGTCTAATCCACTTGTTTGTTTGCTTTACTGGTCATTGCCTTTGGGACTTGTTCCTGATTGTAGGCCTGCATCAAACGGAAAGGGCTGCCCTCCTCCTCCTTTCTCCCGCACCTCATTAGTTTTCATTTGCCAGGACTTGTGTAGCCTGCAAGCAGTCGAGCCTTGTGGTTTTCTCAGTCGTTCACGATAGAGTCATAACACTTGGATTAGACTTGCATACACAACGCTCAGATCCCAGAGCTAAGGGACGCTCGCCGGAGCTTTCCGCGACATTTCATTTCTTTATGCCCATGCCTTTAGGGTGTGCCTTAGGTGGCAATCGTTTGATGTGTTAGCTAGTAATCTTCGAAGTTCCTCTTGTGAGGTGATACCATGTGTGGGTTGTGCCACGTTTGCACAGAGCGACATCGGATCACAGCCATTGTGCTGCCGGTGGCTGAGCTAGTAGTTCTCGTTTAGAAACCTCTCGTAGTCAGTATACGTAACCAGGGCCACTGCGGTCACCCTTGGTCTTGCCAAAGAAGGAGGAGATACTATCTTCGATCACATTCCTATCATTTCCGCCCTCACCTGTGTAGTCTCCCCAGAGTGTGGTTGGAATAGTCCACGCAGTAAGGAGGTGAAAGAAGAACTGGACCCAAACGACCATCCTCTGGTCGACTTCATACAAGATCGTAACATATGCCTCGATAACCTTCACCTCTTTTCTCTTCCTCAGTCCCACCCCTGCAAAGTCTATCATCGCAGACTAGACCGTCAGCGACAAGCACGCCATCTTCCTCTCTTTGACCTTGAGAATCACCATCACTTTTACAACTTCCTTCATCCCTACCTCTGTCCCAAAGCCGTTCTTCGTTCTATAGTCAAATATGGCAGAAGTGGATCTGGACGATCTTGTAAGGCGCATTGCCGCCCTAAACCTCGAGTCTGAAAAAAATAATGTTACTAAGAAGATCGCCGACCCTGAAAAATGGGATGGTGATCAGGGAACTTGGTGACTTTGGTGGGTCAAGTTACGTCTTTGGGTTGACGCCCAAAAGTGGAGATCGGATAAGCTCCAAGCTGTGGCTGTCCTTTCCCGTTTTGAGAAGAAGGCTGAGGGCTTTGCCCAAATCACCCTTGAAAGGTATCTCGATCAGGAGGAAGAGAACACAGTGGACGAGCATGGAACGGTCACTGGCAAACGAGGAGATTTGGCCTGGCCCTCTTAGTGAGTTCTCCAGGACAAGATCAAACTTTATTTCCGGATTGATGTGCTCTCCCACGAGTCACTTCGGAAATTAGAGGGCTTACGTCAGAACAGGCATCCGATCAACCTCTTCCTGCAAAGGTTCGAGGTTCTCGAGAAAGAGTTGGACATTGAAGATTACCATGCAGTAACTCTTCTAAAAAAGGTGGTCGACTACCACATTTATGAAAGAGCTCGGCTTAATCGGCCGACGGGAGATCTTGACTACGATGACCTTGTTAATGTCTACCGTGCTATTGGAAGGGCATACAAGCAGATGGCGATCGAGCGAGGTCCCCCCGCTAACTTCCGTTTTGTCCCACACTCCCAACCCCATTACCCCGTGCCTTCTAATCCCCCTCCATCACATCTGCAATTTACCCAATATGGAACTCAACTGGGCTGAGGGGCCCCAATGGAGATCAGTGTGCAGCAGGCTGCACCCACTCCCACAAACAACACGAGGACTTGCTTCCTCTGTGGAAAGCCAGGCCATATTAAGCCTGATTGCCCCTCTAACCCAAATCGTCGTCCTTTCCGTCCGCCTCAGCAAAGGCAACAATGGGTCTGGGATTACAATTCCAGACAATACATCAGCGCACCCCAGCCTGATGTTTATTCCCAGGCCCAGGTGGCCAATCATTATCCAGGACGTCCTCTTCCCGCTCCACCAGCCTTGGCAGCCGCAGTACCAAATGCCGATCACAGATTGTATGTCTCGGAAGAAGCTGAGGCATTTTATAGAGACAAGTTCAAGGCTGAGGCCAAGCATCGCACAGCCGAGGCTTTAAAAGGCAACAGCATGTGAACAATGAGGGTGTTCATGTGCCTGAACAATCTTCTTTGTCTTCTTGTTCTGATTTTGATTTTCCTATTTCCGATCTATCATCTGTACTTCATAGTTTGTCTTGTTCCTCTGTAAGAGCATCTCAATTGAGCGCGGCACCAGAGCAAAAATATAGTGTGCTTAATTCTCTTACAAAACAACAAAAAATATCGTCTATTTATAAACCCCTCAAGGTCACGATGCATCGTACAATGATGTTGTCATTTGGCAGAGAGTTCTCGCTTGAGACTGTTGTATGCTGTATGCGGAATGGCCAGTGGGAAGCATACCAGTTCAAAGCTCTCTTGGACTCGGGAGCTTCTCACACATTTATTGATCATGATTACGTTCGACGACACGGCATTCCCTTTTATACTTTGGAAAACCCTATAAAAATACATAACGCAGACGGCTCTGAAGGAGCCATTGGACAAATAAGGCACGCAGTCACTTTGGTCGTGGAAATAGCCGGACACTTCGAAACTATAGATGCTTACATTTCGAAAATTGGTATACATTGAATGATTATCGGGTATGACTGGCTTTACCACCACAACCCTGTCATCGATTGGACCCTTCAAACTATTTCCTTCCCTCGTTGTACCCAATACTGTAAAATTATGGGGCTTGGACCCCCGATTCACAGTTGTTCCCTGGCTGTCCTTCATACTATAGAAGATGGACTAAAAGAACAGGTACCGGAGACCTACCACAAGTTCTTAGATGTGTTTTCAGAGAAAGAGTCTGAATGCATGCCTATTCGGAAGCCTTGGGATCATGCCATAGATCTCAAGCTGGACTTCGTCCCAAAGAAGAGTTGAGTAATTCCCCTATCTGATATTGAAATGGACGAGGTTCACACGTTCATCAACAAAGAACTCAAGAAGGGATATATCAAACCCTCAAAATCTCCGCAGACCTCGCTGGTCTTCTTTATTCCAAAGAAGGATGGAAAGAAAAGGATGGTTATGGACTATCGCTATTTAAATGAAGGCACCATCAAGAATTCCTATCCTCTTCCTTTAATTCCACAGTTAATTGATCGGCTCAAGAACACCAACATGTTTACAGCCCTAGATCTCCGATGGGGCTATAACAATGTACGAATCAAAGAAGGCGATGAATGGAAGGGCGCATTTGTTATGCCCATTGGTGCCTATGAACCAACAGTTATGTATTTCAGGATGACCAACTCACCTCCTACCTTTCAGCAGATGATGAACGATATATTTAATGACATGTACACGGTAGTAATTATTTACATTGACGATTGTATGATCTTCATGTCAAAGAAGACCAAGGAAGAGCACGAAGAAGTAGTTAAGGAAGTTCTACAGCGTTTACGTGAGAATGACCTATACGTAAAACCTTCCAAGTGCTTCTTCTCCAAAGATCAAGTGGACTTCTTAGGTATGGTTGTATCTAAAAAGGGGGTGGAAATGCAGGAAAAGAAAGTCTCTGGAGTTATGAACTGGCCAATTCCTACTCAGCTAAAGCAACTCCAAGGATTCCTCGGATTATGTAATTATTATAGGCATTTCATTTCAGGTTTCGCCGAGGTTGCACGCCCCTTGAACAATCTTACCAAGAAAGACATTCCGTTCACGTGGGGTCCCAGCCAGCAAATGGCATTCGAAGCTCTTAAAACAAAGTTTACCACAGCCCCCCTTCTCACTTATCCTAATCGCAATCAGGAGGTTCGGGTAGAAATGGACGCCTCGGATATTGCTACAGGAGCTGTGCTCTCAACTTTGTGCAGCGACAGTAATTGGAGGCCTATTGCCTTCATTTCTCATTCCTTCGATAGTGCTGAGCACAATTATCCTATTTATGATAAGGAACTTTTAGCAGTAATTCAGGCGCTGGAAGCATGGCGCCACTATCTTGTTGGTTGTGAACGATTCGAGATCTGGACTGGCCACAAGAATCTTGAATATTGGAAGAAGCCGCAGACTCTTAGCGGTCGGCAAGCCCAATGGCATGCGGTTTTGCAGGAGTTTAATTATGCTTTTGTCTACAAGCCCGGTGCTTCTAATGGTCAGGCTGATGCGCTCTCTCGTCGCCCGGACCATGGAGAGGCTGTGCAGGATCATAACGCCAACATCACGGTCTTACCTCCTTCTGTTTTCATCAATTCTGTTGCTTTATCTTCGGACTTTTATTTGGAGTTGGAATCTGAGTCTGCCGCCATGGGGGTGGACTCGGTAAACGACTTCCTTTTCAATTCTACTATGAACATTTTCAAAAATGACAAAAACAAAGTTTTCATACCTCCTTCTCTTCGCACTCGTTTACTCACCTTATGTCACGATTCTCCTGTTGCTGGTCACGGTGGTCATGCCTGTTAGAGTCCGGAGGTCCGAAGGTCCGGAGTTCAGTGAAGCAAGTCCGGTGCTGTAGGTACCGGAGCTCAGCTGTTGCCAAAGGGCGAGAACAACTATGTATTTACCTGTAGGTACCGGAGCTGTAGTACATTAGTCTCAGAGTGGCTAATGTAGAGTAAGTGACATACCTCAGCTGTTGCCAAAGGGTGAGAACAACTGAGGTGTTTGGGAAAGAAAAGAAGCTATATATACTATGTGGTGAAGGCATACTTGTACCTCAATAACTGTCAGGGAGGTAGTACGAAGGGAAAAGTATGGTAATGATCGCAGGAGCCACTGCTGAGTGGCGACTCCATACCATAAGAAAGGGTGCTGCTCTGGAGTTGTAAGTCCTAACTCCGGAGTGGGTCATATGTCTATATGGTCCCTTCGGAGGACCGGACCACCGGAACTCCTTCCGGAGTAAGTAGTATTTTATCAC